>BQMJ01000022.1:0-17500 GCA_025991245.1 Galdieria partita
AAATAAACCCTAATAAACCCTAATAAACCCTAAATAAACCCTAATAAACCCTAATAAACCCTAATAAACCCTAATAAACCCTAATAAACCCTAAATAACCCTAAATAAACCCTAATAAACCCTAATAAACCCTAAATAAACCCTAATAAACCCTAATAAACCCTAAATAAACCCTAATAAACCCTAATAAACCCTAATAAACCCTAATAAACCCTAATAAACCCTAATAAACCCTAAATAAACCCTAATAAACCCTAATAAACCCTAATAAACCCTAATAAACCCTAAATAAACCCTAATAAACCCTAATAAACCCTAAATAAACCCTAATAAACCCTAAATAAACCCTAATAAACCCTAAATAAACCCTAATAAACCCTAATAAACCCTAATAAACCCTAATAAACCCTAATAAACCCTAATAAACCCTAATAAACCCTAATAAACCCTAATAAACCCTAATAAACCCTAATAAACCCTAAAACCTAATAAAACCTAATAAAACCTAATAAAACCTAATAAAACCTAATAAACCCTAATAAACCCTAAATAAACCCTAAATAACCCCTAATAAAACCTAATAGTAAACCATAAGTAGACCGTAAACCCTCAGTAAAATCTGAATAAGAAGGAAAAATGAATACTCCCTTCGGCCAGACTACACATATTTTGCAATTCAATTATTTTTTTTTGATCTATGCATTCGAGGACCCTCTTAATTGTATTATGCTTTTTCTCCTTGCTTCTAATGTAATCAGCTTTGTCGCAAATTTTCTATGGGCATTTTGAAGATGACGTTGTGATTTTTATTATTGGTCCTTTTTGGTTATGTTTGTATCTGAGTCTTCTTGCTGGATTACTGGAAATGTAAAGAAAATGTTTACATTTTACTTTTAATCACTGGTTGTCCTTTTGTGTTTAGGCATTTTTCTGTTGTTTTGTGTTGATTAAAAATTTTAAGCGATTCGCTTAAATGCATTTTTCTGTAGTAACTGTTACTTTGACATTGTCGCCTTTTATTGACCAAGTTTTAAAGCAAATTATTAAAGCTTTTATTGCACATCGTTTTTCTTCGTTCTTAGTTATAGCCCTATATATTGTGTAAAGGATCCTCGAGCTTTCTTATCATGGATGAATGTTTCTTTATTCATCCACGTATTATTTTTCTATAGTATGTGAATTTGGATAAAAATAGTAATAAACCTTAATAAAACTTTATAAACCCTGATAAGAAAGTTCCCATTGCCCTGTACCAAAACATCCGCATTTGAAGATTTATTAGGTTTTCTGTCATCACAATGCATTAAAGAAAGAAAGTAAATTGGATCTACCAAGACCCTTACTTTTGCTTTTGGTCTGGTGAAAGTAATTAATTCTCAAAACTGTGTTTCTTGTTTTGCCAGCGATCAAATGACTTGCCTTGAGCTATTTTTGCGTATTTTTGTATTTGTTGTTGATTACGGGAAAACCTGGAAATTTAGGGAACATTTTGAGATGCTATTCTTTTGAGGCCTTTTTGCGTTTAGGTTTTCCCTACCAAGACCTAATAGTAAACCATAACTAGACCGCATTGTAAAACCTCAGTAAAACTCGAATAAGAAAGAAAAATTGAATGTATTCTCTGCCAGGATGCACATATTTTAGAATTCACTTTTTTTATTGAATGGATCAGAGAAGAAAGTCCTTTAATTCTATTAATCGTTTTATATTTACTTCTAGTAAAATGAATTAGGTATCAAAATTTTCTAAGATTTTTTTTAATGGCCATATGACATTTGTTGTCGTCTTCATTTTGTTTATGCGTTGGAGCTTTACTGCGTGAACACTTGAATCCCTATAGAAAATTTTTCCATTTTCTCTTTAATTAGTGATCGTTTTTCTTTTTTTCAGGCATTTCTCTGTTGTGTTGCGTTGATTAAGAATTTTAAGCGGTTTGCTTCAATGAAAATTTTTCTTGGTTGATTTTAGCCTTATTAGCCTCATCAATTTTTCACAAAATTTACAGCAAATTATTAAATCTTTTATTACCGACCTTTTTTCTTTCTTTTTATTGAAGCTGTATTCATCCAATGTCGAACCTTTTTGATTTTCTATATTGGTTGGATGTTCTTTTAGTCATCCTATTAATATCTTTCAAGGGTATCTGTTTTTTGATAAGAAAAGTAATATAACTTAGTAAGCCTGATAAGTAAAATTCCCATTGCCCTGTACTAGACCATTCGTATTTGAACATTTATCCAGGTCTTGGTCATCTCAATGCATTGGGAAAGAAAGCGAATTGGTTCTATCAAGACCTTTACTTTCGCTTTTAGTTTCGTAAAAATAATGAATTCTCCAACTGTGCTACTTTTTTTGCCAGCGATCAAATGACTTGTCTTTTGGGCTATTGCTGCGTATGTTTGTATCTGTTGTTTATTATGGGTATTTAGGTAAAATTTTAGGATGCTATTTTTAATTCAAAGCCCTTTCTAGTTAGGAAATTTCTCTGTTGCTTCGCAGTAATTCGAATTTGTGAGCTTTTTCGAAATCGTGAGCATTTTTCTTCAATGGTTCCTTTTTCTTGTTGTTAGCATTATTACCTTCGTTCTTAATTGAACGAGTGGTACAGTAAATAAATATTCTTTTTTTCACATTGTGATACTTCGCTTTATCTGTTATTTTCGCCGAATGTATTTAGTAAGAAGTCCTTTTGGTTTCTGGTAATGGATGAATTTACCTTCATTGACCCTGTTAATACCTTCCTATAGCATTTGAACTTTTCTGTAAATGTGCAAATTTAACTAGAAATTATACCCTAATCAAGCATAATAAAACAGAAAGAAGGGAATAATGTTTATTGCTTTCAGCCAAGAAATACCTAGTTTTTGATTCATTGCACTCTAGTAGTATCAAAGTAGGAGTGTGCAGAGTTAAGTGTTTATGTCTGGTTTCTTATTTATGTTTTTTGCCAAAGAATAGTTACGTCTTGTTTTATTTTTTATGCTCGTTGTGCTTCTGACCAAGGTTGGTTTCCTGTACGCTACACTTTGTTTAAGCTTTTTTTGGATTGGAAACTAGACTCAGTTGTTACATTCCTTGTTTAGTTCAGATTTTCTTTGGAGTTCACAAATTTTTGCTTCTTTTGTGTTGTTTCGAGAATTTAAGTGATTCGTTTGAATGGTAACCTTCTGGTATCATAAGTGTAAGGCGCGAGCATGTACGTGAACAAGTCGTTGCAACAATAGAGCAATCTGACACTATTGACATTTTCATTTCTTTGTTTTTTACTGCTTTCATTGTTGTTTTCAAGGATTGTCCCTCCTTTTTATTACTTTTCCTCCAATGAGAAAAAAATATTTTTTCATCTGTATTTCAATGTGGTTTAGTTACTAAATTTAGTTTCATCAAAAGTATTGTATTTTTTTTCTTTCTGAGCAGTTTGCTGTAGCTTTTTTACTTCGTTTCACACGGTCGACAAATATCTGCAGGACGAGAACAGGTTCAAGGTACTGATGATGTAAGGAACATACGGAAATTCTTCAATGTATTCTCAAGTTTCTATTTCTTTATATGCTTATTATTCTATGGCTTCCTTGTAAAATTGGTATTTGTGTTGTTCCTTTAATAAATTTTAGAAACAAGTGTAGCCCTTATAATACAAAAATTGCCTTTTCCCCTTTGATATATTGCATAAACTTTTCTTCAATACCGTTTCATAATGCCAATATAGTTGAACTGAAACTGAATTGCTGAAATCTTTCTTGTGTGATATTTTTTCCTTATAGCTCTATTCGAGGTATATTTTGCATAAGTACTTGGAAGCGTATAGAGAAAGTTTATATTTTGCTTTTAACTGGTGTTTGTCCTTTTTTTGTTGAGGCATTTTTATGTACCCAATAATAATTCCTCAGTAAAACCTGAATAAGAAAGAAAAATGCCCACTCCCTTCTGCCAGCCTACACATAATTTACAATTTACTGCATTTTTTCTCTTAATTGCATTTTAAACGAAAGTTTCTTAATTCTATCAATCCTCTTCGTTTGCCTTTTGTCTAGTATAATTAGTCGCAAATTTTACTGAGTGTTTGGTTGCGTTTTGGAGACTGTTCTTGTGAGTTATTTTTCCATTATATTTGTATTTGAGATATATTGCATGAATACTTGGAAACGATAGGAAAAAGTTTTGGTTTTGCTTTTAACTTATGATTGTCCTTCAATTGTTTAGACATTTTCATGTCGTGTTGTGTTGGTTTAAAATTCGAAGTGGTTTGTTCGATTGAAATTTTTTTGGATGATTGCTGCCTTGAAACTCTCGTTTTTCATTGAATTTGTTGCAGAGCCATTTACTAAAGCTTTTCTTTATTGTTTTTTACTTATTCTTGTGAAGCCGTATTCATTGGGTGAAGGATCCTTTTGCTTTATTCTGTTGGATGAATGTTCCTTTTTCTATCCTGTTAGTTTCTTTCTATAGTATGTGACTTTTGTTAGAAACAGTAATAAAATTAAAAAAAAATTAAAGAACCCAGAAAAAAATTCCTGTTGTCCTGTTCAGGGTCATTCGCATTGGATGATTTAGTAGGTTTTTGGAAATCTCAATTCATTGGAGAAAAAAAACGAATTGGTTCTATCAAGACCTTTACTTTTGCTTTTAGTTTCTTAAAAGTAATTAATTCTCAAACTGTACTGCTTGTTTTGCCAGAGATCATATGACTTGCCTTGTGTGCTTTTTCTCCGTATATTTGTATTTTGTTGTTTGCTACGGGTGTTTAGGTAAAACTTTCGGATGCTATTTTTAGTTCAAGGCCCTTTTGAGTTAAGGAATTTCTCTGTTGCTTTGCAATAATTCGAAATTTTGAGCTGTTTAGAAATTGTGAGTATTTTTTTTGAATGGTTGCTTTTTTGTTATTGTTAGCATCATTACCTTCGTTCTTGATTGACTCATTGCAAATTAATTGTTTTTTTTTCATATTATGCTATTTTGCTTCGTGTATTATTTGTGCCGAATCTAATTGGTGAAGTATCCTTTTGCTTTCTTATATTGGATGAATTTACCTTGAATCACCCTGTTAATATCTTCCAATAGAATTTGAACTTTTCGGTAAGTGTGCATATTTAACTTGAAAGTATACCCTAATGAAGTATTATAAAACCAAAATGAGGAAAAAATACTTATTGCTTTCAGCCTGGACGTACCTAGTTTTTCAATTCACTGAGCTCTCGTAGTCTCAAAGTTGGAGTGGGCAGAGTGAATTGTTTATGTCCGGTTCCTTATTTATGATTTTTTGCCAAAGAATAGTTACGATTGTTTTATTTTTTATGCTTGCTGTGCTACTGACCAAGTTTTGTTTCATGTCAGCTACATTTTGTTTATTTTTTTTTGGATTGAAAACTAGAGTTAGTTTTTTACATTCTTTCTTTAGTTCAAATTTTATTAAGAATGCACAATTTTCTGCTGCTTTTGTATCGTTTTGAGATTCTAGGTGGTTCCTTTGAATGGTACCCTTCTGGTGACGTTAGTCTAAGGTGCAAGCAAAGTACGCGAACAAGTCGTTGCAAAAATTAGAACAATCTTCTACTATGTAACATTTTCATTTCTTTGTATTTTGCGGCTTTCATTGTTGTTTTCATGGATTGTCACTCCTTTTTACTGCTTTTCCTCCAATGAGAAAAAAAACATTTTTTCCTCTGTATTTCTATGTGATATAGTTACTAAATTCCCGTTCATCAAAGGTATTATATTTTTTTCTCTGTGAGCAGATTGCTGTAACTTTTTTAATTCGTTTCACAAGGTTGAGGAATATCTGCCTGACCAGAGCAGATTCATGGTGCCGATGATGTAAAGAACAAGTGGTACATAAAAATTTCTCAATATATTCTCAAGTTTTTATTTCTCTAAAGGTTTTTTCTATGGCTTTTTTCTAAAATTGGTTTTGGTATTGTTCCTTTAGTAAGCCGTATAAAGAAAGTCCTAAACTGGTAATGCAAAAATTGCCTATTCCCCTTTGATATATTGCAGAAACTTCTCTTCAATACCGTCTCATAATGCCAATGCAATAGAACTGAAAATGAAATGCTGAATTCTTTTTCTTTCTTTTTAACTGTTGTCAAAAGTTTTGGAATTTTTTTAAATTTTTTTGCCTTGGTGACATAGTAGCTTTTTCGTTGAATTTGTCTTTTTATATAGGTACTACATTGTAGCGATGATGTTCTTTGTTTATTGATTTTTCTTATTAAGATCGCTGCTGTCTTCAGTGCATACATAATAACAAGCTTTGGATATGGATAGTTTCAAAACTTTTGTTTCAATGGTTTCGCCAAGATCTTCATGGTTGAACTTTACCTTATTAGAATCGTTTTTAGAAATTTGTCTTATATAGCAAAATTCTAAGTATTGTTATTTGGTCATTTTATTGTATTCTACGGTGCAATGCTATTGAAAAGTTAACCATTTGGTAAGTCGTTTCTGCTTTTTGATGGTCTTGAGACACTGCTTGCTTTATTCTTTGAGTAGCCTTACTTGAAATACAGTGTCGGTATACATATTTAGCAAAAAGTAAACAGTGCTTATGCTATTCTTAGATTCTCGAAAGCAATACTTTGTGTTTTGGTAAACTTTTCGAACCGCCTTGTATCTGTTCTCTACAATGTCAAATTTTGAATCTCTTTGTCGGCTTTTCAGTGTGCACTCTTATGCCACAGATTTTTGTTCATTTGTTACTTTTTAAGAATGAATGAGCTATTTCACATATGCAAAAACTGTTCGAGGTGAGAATATATTGATTTTTTCTATATGAGATTTGTTATACTTTTCTTTTTACTAAATTTCGCATTGCCACCTACTGGTTACTCCTGAGAACAACTAGAAATACTGATGCCATAAATTACAAATAATGTTTTGAAATTCTACAATTTTTTCACTTGGGTCGACCTCCCTAAATTCTTTCTTCTTTTTTATCGCTCTTCTATTGAACCGTAGGTAACTTTGGTAAAACAGTTAAATTTTTTTACTTAGAAGACATTACTTTTCTTTCCTATTTCGAAAAGGCCTGCGTTTTTCTTGATTCAGTACATTGTCATAGAAGAATGTTACAGATCATGAAAGCAAGTGGTTTAGATTGATTCCCTTTATTGTGGAATTGTTCTAAAATTCTTGCAGATTTTCGAAATTTAACTCAGTTTACAGTGAGTGACAAGGTGAACCTTTCTTTGAAATATTTTCGAGCTAACTCTACAGTCGTATTTGCATTGCATATGCAAACGATATTCAATTGTTCCATTTCTTTCATTTCTATTGAAATTTTTAATTTTTGAGTGCTGTGCAATTTGGTTATGAATCTTATATATTGCGAAATCCAAATCTGGTAATCTTTACAGTTGACGTATTGCATGATTTGTTTCAATAAAGTAGCTTTCGATATTGAAAAGCGACAGTTTTTTGAAAAGGAGGATCTTGCAGCTGTTGGAGGTTACTATGTGGTATCTTTTGTCATAAAACATTTTTGTAAAAACTCTTTTTTCTTTCTTATGGTAACTGGATCCATTGTGTTTCTTTTTATGTTGATCGCATTATATCATGCTCAAATTGTAGTGTTGATTCATATAAGGAATACGAAGCAAGCTACACTCTTCTCATAAAAAGACCTCAAATGAATTGAACCGTTAGCAATCTAGCCGCAAAAGTTCATTGTGGGTCTTTAGCAACTTGGATATTATATACTTTATGTCAGTTTGACTATGCTTCGAATTACAGCTTGTAGAGAGACATACTTCTCAAGAGCACTTTTCCTCTATGAGTTTGTTGTATTTTCATTCTTGTTCTTTGAAATCATCCTGTTGTTTTTGTTTTTCTAATTAAATATATAAAATTTCCTTTGAGCATCTCAATTTGACATAAGTATTGAACTGTTTCCGACTGAGAAAATGGTGGGTTTTTCTTTGAACATGCATTTTGGACACTTCTTCTTACTATCTTTTCCATTGACGACTAATGTCCCCCCAAGAAAACAATTAGACATATACTTATTCAATAAAAACAAGTAGTATATGAGATTTCTTCAACTTTCTAGAGATTCTATTTCTCTTGTTGTCTTTCTTTTCTCTATAGGTTACTTTCAAAATGGGTGTCTTTATTGCTCATTTATTAGTCAATAAGAGTAAGAAAGAAAGAAACATTACAAAGTTCTAATAAAAATAAAATTGTCTAGTGTTCTCTGACATACGTCATGCGCTTTCCTTCAATGAATTATTTTCTCGTGGAACAAATGTTATACTGCAAAGAATTATTTAATGATTCACATATTTTGATACAACCTTGTTGCTTTCATATTGGGTAGTGTTTAAGGTTTGTTTTGCTTATTGATCTATTCGTGTCGATTCATCTTCGCCTATGAAATCTTCATCCCCTAACACACTCGTGCACTTGTACCGACTGATCATGAATTTTCTCTAGTACTTGTTTTGGGGAAACGTTTTCATTTGTTTGGAGCTAAAATAATTCATTATTTACTTGAAATCTTGCAAAACTAAATTGGCTCCACTTTCCGTTTTTCTGTAACAGTACTATTTACCATCTACTGTATCAGAGTCTTTCTCGATTCGCTGACAGTGGTTTGAAGAGTACAACCTTGTTTCGCCCTATTTTTTCTTTATGTTGTCCTATCTATCACTTAGCAATTGGGCAAAACAGGGTTTTATTTTCTTATCATCATTGTATACTACTTATTTCATTCTGTGAGTATCTTTGTATACTATAATGCTACTTTGCTGATGGTATATATATTGAACCAAAAGTAAGCCATGCCATACATATGCCATAAAAAAGGCTTTCAATTGAAAGAAGCAGTTAACAATGACAACATTAATATTCCATCATGTCTGCTGTTCTTCCTCTTTCTTGTTGCTTTATGTCTACCTGGTCAATACTTTGCGCAATAACTATTAGAAAATTATATCACTGCTTAGCATTTTTCCTTATTGGTCGTATTGTACTTTCACTCTTTTTCTCTACAATCAATTTGTTCTTCTTTGTTTTCTTATCTTTGAATACTTTTTTAGTCTTTTAGTATGCATTGCATAATATTTTGGTTTCTTCCTAGCTCTCTTCTCTAGAATTTCCTATTTGGAACTCTTTTTTTTTGGAACACCTCCAATCGAAATTCAATTTCTTCCATGATTTCCATAAGAACTTTCAATGCGTTTTGCTTTTCATACTTATCTAGCGTCCAAATCGATACTTGGTCAATCGAAATCAAAAGAATGTGTTGTACAGAGGCACAAATTCATTTCTATGCTTTAATAGGAAGCAAGAGCAAGATTGAGACTAGATGTCTGTGTTAGTGACACAACTTGAAATACTGTGACACTTGAGAAGTTGCAGGAGAAGCTCTACTTGTAAATATTCTAGTGTACTTGCAAACTGGCTCAAGAATTTTAAACTATGTCATGTGTGCAAAAATGTACCATGGAGATTTTGAATCAATCGTTGGTCTTTCCTCAACTTTTCCAGAGGAAAATGGAGTATGAAAGAAGAGCTTGGTAAGTTCTTATTCATTAAATCCTTCGTCGCTATTTATTTCTACCACTACTTGTTTTTATATTTACAAGAATATTACACTCTGGCCATTTTTAGACAGTTGGAACTTACTCTTGGCTAATCGTGAAAAAGTTCATATGAAACAAGAAAACACAAATTAGTATATACAAAACAATTTCTACAATTTTTTTCCCACAAATATCTGCTTTAAAAAAATTTTGAAAAATTTTTCAATTTTGTGGAGTATTGGCTACGTAGAATAAAACACAGCCCATGACAGCCAAAATGCAATAGAGGAAAGTGAGGGGAAATGAATCAATGAACCCTCATGTAAACTAAAATAACTTCTTACTGGATTTCCCAACGACCAAGCTTGGATTCTAATTCAGCCTAGTAAAATCTACAATGCAACAAGTTTTTCATTTGCAGCACAATCTACTAAGGTTCTATATGTTATTTGCTACAATTGTTTTCACAGATGTCACTTTCTAATTTAGTCTCTTGTAAAGAATAGAGGTTTCTTTGTAAAATTGCATTTCTTCTTGTTGAGTTTGTATGGTTTTTGAATGTGTAGTTCATTCCAGGTACTACTTTAGGTGTTTTTTATGTTAATCTTTTTCCTCTTTCACATCACAGTGTAATTGGAAAGGATTTCAGCATTGTGCATTATAGACAACTTTATAGTTTTAATGTATTTTATTCTGAACTTTTTGTATGGTCCGCTTTTATATGCTTTCCTAATTGTTTTGATTCGCCACTGGGTTATATAAAAATTCGTAAACTTTTTTCTCCTAGACTTCCTGTAATTTAGAAATTTGATTGTGTTTGTCCTTGTTTTGGCAGAGTAGTTTGTTTTGAGCTAATATTGTTGTTGCCAGAAATTTTTGGTTTTCTTTTTCTCTTTTCAATTGAATATTCTATGTGGAACTCTCACAAGTACATGCTGTCTTCAATAAGTTTCTGTGATAGATAAAGCTTCTCATGTCAATTGTCTTGCATCTCTATTTATTGTTTTGATTGATATTGGGTTGTTTGAAACTTTTCTTTTAAACTCTGGTCTTAGAAGCATTTTTGTATAGTTGTTCTTCATAATAAAGTTTTTCTTATGAAGCGATACGAGAACTTTCTTTTTTGGGCGTTAGGTGATAGCTCTATTGCATTGGCCCCAGCTCTGTCCAATTATGAATAATTCTGATTGGCTGATTGGTAAACCTTGAATGGTCAATTCTAGTCTTTGCCTTTTTTTAAAAATTTGCGTTGATCCATTGAAGTCTCTCTGTTTACACCTTTGTGACTCAAAGTGGCTAAACGTTGAGTTTCTCGCCTCTCCTGGATTTTGTTAAAGCATATCCAGATTGCCAAGATTCGATTTCTTAGATATTATCAATTGTATTTTCCTTCTATAATGGTCTTTTTTGATACTGTGTATCGCAGTTGGTGTTTGTCTTTCTTTCTTGGCTAAAATTCTTTCTCGTTTCTATGTAAATGACAAGTTAATTTGTGTATAAATGAAATTACGTGTCGTGTACATTTTTTATTATCAACTGAATAGAAAAAATTCCTTGCCTTCGAGACATTTCTATCATTATTACAATCCAAATGTTGACTAGAGTTCTTGTATAATTAACTAGTCACGAAATTCAGCGTGTATTCATTCACGGACGCTAGACTTCTACGAAAATAAAATTTGGACAACCGTACCCACCAGTATGAAGATCGATCGTTCAAGTAAACAGGGCATCAAGAATAAAATATTCATGTCTAGCTCAATTTTGCTTTGTAACGTAGGAAGATCCTGGAATATCATGCGCATATATAGGAATGTTGCTCAGTAGAGCAAGTTAATATGCTGAAAGAATCGCTGTCTAAAATGAGCAATGTATTTATAAATTCGTGGATAGTTGTCCATTTGTATACTTTGTGCTTGTCAGCCTTTTTATAGAATTGTACGTTATATAGCTGGTTGTGATTTCCCAATAGAAAGAGAGGACTATTTAATTGCCTACCGTAATACTATTCAAACAATATCCTTTCCAAAACTGTGTCTCACAAACTGTCAACTGCTAAGTATTTATAGACTTGAGCACAAAAGACTAAGGTAGCTATTCCAAGCATACACTATGCCGAAGAGTTGCGAAGCCTTTCTTTTGTGAAAATTTTTCCCATCAGACGCTCTTTTTCTTCCAAGTTTTGTTTCGAATTTGCGTCCTTCAAGTGACCTCGTCAAGTAAGATTAGCAAACAACGACGTAAAGATGCTTCAAAGTGGGTGTACAAACTCTGTTCACGTCCGTTTTCGAAACAAAAACTCAAAGTTGAACTGCGCAGTTCAGTTGCCACGAGACAACCTCCCCTCTCCATTTGGACAATAGATTCTCAATAGACAAAAACTGACAATGACAAGAATCGTTTTTGTGAAGAACCAAAGAGAATCAACTCAGAATATACTCCGATTGTTACAAACGATCTTGGTAATTATTCCACAAGAGAGAGTCCTCATCTTTTGTTCACAGGACAACAATTAGTAGTACAATTCAACTGGAAAACCAAGTTACATTGGAAGACTAGAGTGGGACAAGGATTCAAGGTCAAAGACTATTTGGAGCCTTTGTGCCTACTGGTTCCCCACTACTCCGCAGGGTCAACGTCTTCAAACAGACCGGAGACTAAAGATCAACAAATTCTCTAACAGAACCAACGTTGCAATCGACATGAACTTGGAAGCGACTTTGAGGTTCAAGCCATGTCGTTGACAGGAAACGACCAAAACAAACCGGGCCTTGGTTGGTATTTCAAAAAGTGCGAAATCATAAAACTTCAAAGTTTTTTTCGTACTAAAAAGTTCTCCTCTAAATTCAACTAATTATATTTTCATAAAAAGGAACAATTTTATCCACTTAAAAACAGGTGGTAACAGAGCAACTACAGCCACAGTTGAGCAAAACAATCACAAAGAAAGATTGGGCAAAGTGACGTTGAAGAGCTCTTCGAGTACCGTCAAAGTGCACACGCCATATAGTTTCATATGTACCTAGTGAAAACTTTCCAAGGGAACCTTCCACTCAAAGGTTTACCTAGAATACTATTGATTCTCTAACGTTGCATTATTTGAAGAGAACCGTTGTGTTAGAATGAGTGTCGTCATACCCCTGAGAGTAAAGCCCGCCATTGTATAGTGAGATAAACTCACCTTTGTTATTCACCTTGGAGATTTACTTGCTTCAAGTTGATTTGGAGAACATTGAGCTCTAGTCGATAGGAATCATTTCAAGAAAGTATAATCTGCCACTTTCAAGAAGAAGAGCGTGTTTCCCAAACCTTAGAACGAGTGGGTGTGCAGTCGCCAAGTTGTCATAGAGAAATTTCGGCAAGTAGAGTGAACACTTGTGCTGATCAATGTCTAGCTGAACTGTTTGCAACTTGGAGGACTGTGAGTGTTGTGTTACTAGTATCAAGGACTTTTTCGACTTTTGCAGATTTGAATTTATACAATCTGGTCGAGTGTTTCAAATATCAACAAAACGTTTAAGTACACGTTGGAAGTGACACATGTATATAATTTGTATTTTGCCTACAAGTATGTTGATAAAGAATCTAGTCAAGTTTCTCAACTCGCTTGAATACATAGACCAAGTGACGCATATTCTATTTTTGTATAATTGTATTGCGAAAATAAAGAATCAGTTGTTGACTCTCTCTATTTTGTATAAAAGCGATATATGAAAACTATTAATATAGCATAGCCTCACGACTCATATAGTCAGTATCGTTGCAAGAACCTTGCCTTGTTTGTCACTTGACAACAACAGTCACCAGCTCAGACCTTTGGCACATTTCCTCTTATGCATTTAAAACAGAGCAAACTGTCAAAAACTTTGTGTTTCAAAAAAGTTGACAATCTACCACGGAAACTTCTGCAAACACTAAAGCACTCCAAAGTTGGAGAAACATAACCAAGATGTCAAGGGTGGCTTCCCAAGACAAAGAATTGCCTGCACTAGTAAACCAACATAGAAAAGCAAACAGGGAAGGAAGCAGCAACTCAATCAGAAACTTCTCAACCATACCTAGGGTACTTGAACACGCTATGAAGTTAGTACCGGAACTGACTCTTTAGTTCCCTCGGAGTCTCTCTGATAAACAACCCAGAAGCATTGACAACAGTTCTGTTAAAACCCCACTCTCATAAAAACGCCCAAAGTTGGCTAGTCTCCACATATATTCTAAAACACAACGCCAAGACCCAAACTTGGAAAAAAAAATTTGTTGTAAACAATTTGGAAACTAAACTGATCAAAAACTCAAACATTCACAAAGCTTTATCCAATTCCCAGTCAACTAGTTCATATAGAGCAACTTTGGTGATTTCCTCAAGTAGGTCAACGGAAGGCTGAAAGCTGCCATCATCACTTCCCGTCCAGAAGAGGTGATTTGGGCATGTTCTCAACAGCTTCCTTGTGAGCCTGCTGGAGACTTATGATCTTGAGATGAAAGGATTACCAAAGAAGAATAAAAGAGAATTGCTGAATTGCAACGAATAATAAGTTGAAACCCACTGGCAGTTCAATTGACCGTTGTAGTTGCTGACTATGAAGCTATAAGGTTTCATCACCAACTCATAGGACCCCAAGTGTGTGTAATCTTTGTTCCATTTTTCTGTATACAAGAGTTGGAACTACGGTAAGAGTGGAATGATTGAAGTACCTTTTGCTGAACGAATTTTCAAAAGGGGAAAGTGACGTTGGCAGATCCCAACTAGGGATAGGGTACAGCTTGCAGTGCAATTTTTGAAAACAGGGCATCGGTGTCAACCAATTTCTTTCTTTTAACAACAAAAGCGAAACGATTTGCGTCGTTACAAGTTAATTGTACACTGATTGTTAAAGTGTTGTATGTAAAGGAGCTGATAGAGTATTTACCCTTGTAGAATTACAATAGTCACTCTTTTACTTTACCAGACATGGTCTACGAATATCTAAAAAGGCTTTGAATCTTGCTTTTCAACTGGAAAATGCTGTGAGCTTTTCTATTTATTTACACTCAACAACCAAGCAACAAAAATGGTTCGATGATTACTGTATACAAAATGGGTGAAGTTTTATCAATTTTGAATTTCGTGTGGCGGGTTGTTCCTCTCTCCTCTCCAGTTGGATAAGAGACTCTAAATGGTGGTAAACTGACAAATAAAGGCACTAGTTATGTGAACAAGATAAGAATCAGCTCACTATCTACTCCGAGTGGTACAAAAGACCTTGATAAGTGTGACACAAAGGAGGATTCACAACAACAATTCATAAGACTTTACTTTGTAGTATACTTGTACTTGAAAAACCAAGTTACACTACAAGACTGTATAGGAGCAGGGGTTCAAACTTAAAAATAATTGGGAGCTTTTTATGCCCACTCTTTGCACAGTACTCTACATAGTGAAAAGAGCCTTTAAACTTACCAGAAAATAAGCTTCAAGTCACTAAAAGTTTACGACCAATACTAGCAGGTCTTGGATGGCAAAGTTTGGTCTTGAAAAGTTTTCTCGTTGAAACCCACTGTTTGATGCTCTAGGCATTACTGTCGAAATTTATCGTTTCGCTTTCAGGCAATATCATTCCATTGAAGCGGAATTATTTTACTTTGTTCACTGAATCTTGCATCTTTAAACTTCACAATACTACTCTCTAACAAAATGGATTGAGTAAATAAGTAGTTTCTTTTGTGCTTCGATTCTTTGCTTGAATTGTTCTTGTGATTCAAAACTCATCTGTCTATGGTCCCAATTTTACTAAATTTTTTTCCATTTGGACAATTATATCGGACGAATTTGAGTCGCAACCGAATTCTTCTTTATAAGGATGTTTCGAATCCATTTTACATTGAAAAACTTTTAAAATTGTCAATTGCTAAATTCATTCGAGTTGATTCATTTCTGTGAACTCCAAGTATGCTGTAATTATTTCTCGTTGATGACACTAAAATGTCTATGATGAAGGTAACGATGGCTATTACACTGGTAGTCTTTTTGAATTCTTCAAAAATGAACTTTGAATTTTGCTAGAAAGTTTTTGAGTCTCCTTTTATCTATTCTCAACAGTGTCAAGCTTCGAATCACCTTGTCGGCTTCACAATATGTACTCTTATAACTTTGTTCTTTTTTTATTTCTTAAGAGTAATTGAATGAAGAGATTCACTCATCAGGTAGACTATTTTGTTCATATGTTAGAAGCAATTGATTTTTTGTTCTTCTTTTTTTTGGTATTGCTATCTTTCTTTCTTTTTGTGTTAAGAAATAAAGTTGGACTATAGTTTGGATTCAATTCTCACTCAATTGCTTCTCCTTGTATCACATTTGCATGGTTATTTCTATTTTTTAATTGCTTGACTTTTGATGTTCCGTGCTACTTGAGTAACTGTTATTATTGGAATAAAAATGAATCTATTTTCGTTCTGTTCCATACTCTCTTAGATACTGCAACGTTTCAAGTTTTGATAAAAAAATTTAAAACGAGAAAAGTTTCAATGACACGTGAAAGAGAATGAAAGGAAACGCTTGACAGATTGTCTCTTGAGTATAAATGGTTCTAAAAACCAATAACTTTTTTTATACTCCTTGATCTTCTGAATAAAATTTATCAATCAACAGAATAATTCAAGTAAATTCTGTTTGAGTAGTAACTGATTGAACGAGTTATCTTTCTTTTATCATGTTCATTTCTTTGCAAACAATCTTTGCATATCGCGAATATCGATAAAACAACTAAAATGAAAAGATAGAACTTGTGTGATTGACAAAACTCAATGAATCCTTGTTTGCAAATTAAGGTTCAAACTATTTGCCAAAGCAGCTTTAAACATGGATATATTCTCTAACTTTGACATATATTTGGACAAGCTTGTTCATTTCATCCCCCAATCATTCAATCCTTTACTAGACAAATTGTTTCGAATTGTATATTTTTTTGGGATCTCTGCACTTTTCAATTCAATAGACTCTCGGTCTATCTTGCCATAGTGATCAAGGTTTGTTTTCGTGGAGAATATTTCTTCCTTTACTTTTGGGTTTTGAAAATACCTTGGATATTTACCCAACGATCAACTTGGTCGCGTTTATGTTTTCGAAAACCTCTAAAGTAATCCTATCCATAATATGTATATACAACTCCTTTAGGTTAAAGGGTGCCGATAATATTGCGACTATTTCAAAATCATCCTCTTTTAGACTCTTTTTATCTATAGAACAAAGCATGATCAAAGCTACTGTAATTCTTTCCAAAAAGCTCCCTCTTTCCAATGAGAGTCATCCTCCCCTTTGATAAAATTCATTCTTGAATTCTGATGTTGGGTGGTCAACCGTAGAACCAACTCTTGAACCCTTTTTGCTTTCTTCAAGTACCAATCACAGGTAAAGCAAACAAAGAACCAAGCAAAGATGTTTAAAAAATTTTTGTGAAAAAACTTGGTTCACTTGGATGTTGTATAGAATGGCACAAACTTTTTGAATTCACGGCTGTAGTTGTCAAGGGTAGGGTGGTCTCTTTTCTCCCCTTGGACAAGAGTCTGTTTTAGAAATACAAACTGACAACGAAAAGAGTATCTTATGTGCTGTTGAACATACAGGAGTCAACTTTCAATACTGCAAAAGACCTTGATGCTTGTGGTAGTAGAAACAAGAAGATATTCTCAACCACAGTTTATATGACACCATTCTCTAGTACAATTCTGTAAGAGAAACCAAGTACCACTTGAAAACATCTACAAGGAACAAGTATTCAAAGACAGTTTGGAGTCTTTTTACTGTTGCTTTTTCCACACTACTATGCACATAGTCGATGCCTTGTTGATACAGACCACAAGATAAAGATCACAAGATCTTAACGATAATTTATATTGCAAAAGACATAAATGGAAACTGAAAATCAATCTAAAAGTCCATTGCTACGCAAGTTTCAAACCCCAATGGTTGCAATACTTAAGACCAAAACAAACCCAGGTTTCAT
>BQMJ01000022.1:22500-246538 GCA_025991245.1 Galdieria partita
TTCGATTGGTCTTTCGCCCCTATACCCAAGTCAAACGAGCGATTTGCACGTCAGCATCGTAAACGGACCTCCACCAGAGTTTCCTCTGGCTTCATCCTACTCAGGCATAGTTCACCATCTTTCGGGTCCCAACATAACAACTACTTTGCCTTTCAATAAATATTGAAAGGAAGCGAGTTGCATTCGTTTTCATAAAATAAAAACAAAATCACTCTACAAAAAAAATTTTTTTTATCGCTTGCACTGCGTAGATTCAAAGATACTTCTTCTTCTACTCGCTGTCATGTTAGACTCCTTGGTCCGTGTTTCAAGACGGGTCGAAATCTACCATAAGGATCCATGTTCTCTTAAAAACCCTTGCGGGGATATAAAACATAGTCTAGTAAATAGAGTCACAATTCACAGACTCTACATTCTTCTCAATGGAAAAATATAGGCAACTTGAATCAGACCTTTCATTCACTATACACCATGTACATGGACCATCCAAATGGAAATACCAACATTCATTTCTCTTTCTTTTGGTCGAGAAATCAACTAGGATTTCCTTGGATTCCTTTTTCAATGAAAATAATGGTAGATTGCGCTTCCCTCTCAACGGTTTCAAGTACTATTGCACTCTCTTTTCAAAGTTCTTTTCATCTTTCCCTCACGGTACTTGTTCACTATCGGTCTCTCTTTCATATTTAGCCTTGGATGATTTATAACACCCAAGCAAATTAAGGCTGTACTACCAAACAACCCGACTCTAACAAATTCTAGTATCGTAACGCATAAATTACAAAGAAAAAGATAAACGGGATTCTCACCCTCCATGATATTCCATTCCAGGAAATTTGCTTTTTCTTTTATGCAAATACTAGAAGCGTATTTCACTATACATCTCCTTTACAATTGAATTGGTAAAGGATTCTCATATTGGGCTCTTCCCACTTCGCTCGCCGCTACTAGGGGAATTCCAGTTGGTTTCTTTTCCTCCGCTTAATGATATGCTTAAGTTCAGCGGGTAGCCTCATCTGATTGGAGGTCTCTTAATAAAGTCATTGTTGTTTATTGATACTAGATGATATCAATGAATCCAAAAAAAAGGAAGAAATCTAGTTTTTTTGGAGAAAAACTTGAAAAATGGATACAATGATTGACAATGTGGATTGGAAATAATCCATCATAATTGTATACATGCATACCGATTCAAATTTTCCTTTCAAAAAAAACTAGTATTGCTTTTCTTTCAATCACAAGTGCACGACTCATAACATGTATTATTCAATACTTGTCTTGAGCCAATGCAATGTGATTCAAAAAAAACACGATTCATAGAATCATCCAGTATTTTCATTTCATTTCTTTCTTTCTTGTTGAAAAACTCGATAAATTCTCATAAAATACTCGAGAAAAAGAAAAATCAATCACACAATTGCCATCTCCACAATAGAGAAATTTCAATCATGTTGTCCATGATTTCTCCTTTCCTACAAGTATCCTATAATATATTCTATCAAGTAGTTTCCATTCCATTTTTTTCAAATAAAATGATTTTGGTTCAAGACACTCCAACAGATGTGCTTCCAAGAAAATAAATTCACTTGAAAGCGCAACTTGCGTTCAAAGATTCAATGATTCACGAAAACTTGCAGTTCACACTACATTTCGCTTTTTGCCGCGTTCTTCATCGTAAAGAGAACCGAGATATCCACCGTTGAGAGCTTTCAATTTTATCATTTATGGTTGATTTATTTTCTGTTTTGTTTTACTTGCAAAATGGGAAAAATAGAGAAAATACATATATCCAACGGATATATAAAAATTCTATGATTCTTTCAAAGAAGAAATAAAAAGAAAAAGAAAAATGATTATTTCTCTCTCTCTCTTTTCTTTCTCCTTTCTTCAATGCACAGGGTGTTTATATATATAGAGAGATATAATGTGAATACAAAAATAAAAATAATCAAGAAATACAACAGATTTCAAAAGAACAACAAAAAAGGAAGAAAAATAAAAAATATTATTTCTATCCTCTCCCTTTTCTGTCCCTTGCAAATCCAACTTGTACCCTCAATCACTCTTTTCACTCTTGCATCCTACATCTACCTTCTCATACTGTGAATGATCCTTCCGCAGGTTCACCTACGGAAACCTTGTTACGACTTCTCCTTCCTCTAAACAATAAGGTTCAACGTACTTCCCATAATATCCATTTTCAAAAAAATAAATATCACAGTCCGTACGCTTCACCGGATCGTTCAATCGGTAGGAGCGACGGGCGGTGTGTACAAAGGGCAGGGACGTATTCAACGCAAGTTGATGACTCGCGTTTACAAGGAATTCCTCGTTCATAAATACAGTTACAGTATTCAATCCCAAGCACGATGCAAGTTAAAAGATTACCTAGATTCCTTTCAGAATAGGTTATTGTTCACTCTTTGACTGCATCAGTGTAGCCCGCGTGCAGCCCAGGACATCAAAGGGCATCACAGACCTGTTATTGCCTAAAGCTTCCATCCGTGAAAAACGAATAGTACCTCTAAGAAGTAGACAATATTCTAGAAAAAAAAATATAGCTACTAGTTAGCAGGAAAAGGTCTCGTTCGTTAACGGAATTAACCAGACAAATCACTCCACCAACTAAGAACGGCCATGCACCACCACCCATTCAATCATGAAAGAGCTATCAATCTGTCAATCATAAAAATGTCCGGACCTGGTAAGTTGCCCCGTGTTGAGTCAAATTAAGCCGCAGGCTCCACTCCTGGTGGTGCCCTTCCGTCAATTCCTTTAAGTTTCAGACTTGCGACCATACTCCCCCCAGAACCCAAAATCTTTGGTTTCCCGGAAAAAAAGGATGTACGAGTATATTTCAGTACACCATCTTTTAGATGGCAACGTTTATGGTTAAGACTACGACGGTATCTAATCGTCTTCGATCCCCTAACTTTCGTCCTTGATCAATGGGTATATCCTTGCCAAACGCTTTCGCATCCGTTCGTCTTCCAAAAATCCAAGAATTTCACCTCTGACTATGGAATACAAATGGCCCCAACTACCCCTATTGACTTGAAAAGATTCAATACTCTCCTACTCAAGTATAAAATCTTATATTTGCCTATTATACCATGCTACGCTATCCTTTCAAATGAAACGCTTGAAACACTCTAATTTTTTCACAGTAAATAAAAATAAAAATAATAAACAATCAATCAAGATCATTATCATTCTCATTTCAATATGAGCATAGCAGTATCATCTTTTTCAAAAAAAAAAGAAAATCACTGCTATCACTCACATTTCCGACTACGGGCGTTTTAACTGCAACAACGTTCGTGTACGCTATTGGAGCTGGAATTACCGCGGCTGCTGGCACCAGACTTGCCCTCCAATCGTTACTCCTTTCAACTTTTAAATCAAAGTCATGCCAATAAGATAACATTATAATGCTATCTATCGGTATTTCTTGTCGCTACCTCCCTGTGTCAGGATTGGGTAATTTGCGCGCCTGCTGCCATCCTTGGATGTGGTAGCCATCTCTCAGGCTCCCTCTCCGGAATCGAACCCTAATTCCCCGTTACCCGTCAACACCACGGTAGGCCTCGATCCTACCGTCAAAAGTTGATAGGGCAGAAATTCAAACAATGCGTCAATAGTTTAATTACTATCAATCCACAAAATTATCATGATTCAACTGTTAAACATTTTACAAATGTAAAATGTTCAAGTAGGATCACTAATAAGTGCATGTCCAAAAAAGTTGAAAACTTTCTTGAACTACGGCATGTATTAGCTCTAGCATTACTAGGGTTATCCATATAACTCGGAAACATTGTGTAGATTATAACTGTTTTAATGAGCCATTCACAGTCTCGCCATCAGTGTGGCTTATACTGGCATTTGCATGGCTTAATCCTTGAGACAAGCATACGCGACCCGCAGGATCAACGGGGTATCGTGGTGTTCTAAACAACAAGGAAAATAAACCAAAAAATTGATATTTACACAAATGGGTTACAATGCTGAAAATAGAAATTTCAGTTGATCACTTTGACTCCATGCAAATATCATCTCTACGGTTACTTTCTTTGTTGAATTCTTCCAAAAAATGGAAGAATGGAAATTTTCTTTCAATTTCTTCTTTCAAAAAAAGAAAAAATTGCTATTACATCACGTGTAAATTGTATTGATTTTTCAAACCATCCATGACAGTATAGTTAAAAACAATACATAAATACACATTCTATATAAACCTTCCTTTGTTTCATTCCTTTGTCTCATTTTGAAAAAGACAATTGTTCCAAATACCATATATTCCTTTCATCATGGAATTAATTTACTTGTAAAATCATCCATGAGTTTCGAAATAATATAGTAACTGGATGTTTTCTCAAAATAGACAAATAATATAGTCCATTCATTATGAATGAGCGGCGATGACCATCTTTTCAATCAATGATCATACAAGCCTTGTAAATGCTCATCAAGATGGAAACTATACTCTCAAAAAATCAACAAATACTTTGCCAAATTGGTAGTTTAATACATCAACTCCTATGTACTATTTTTCTCTTTTCCAAGGATGAAAAAAATCATCATCAGGAAAACAAGAATAAAAGGACAAAAAAGGAGACAAATGATATAACATCTCTCACCCTTTTCTCATCTTTTCCCATCTTGTTCACCACCCAATGATCAATCAATAATCCCCAATCTTTCAATGAAATCAATGGCAAAGATAAATTACAGGCAATGAAATCAATTCCCCCCAAAAATGGATTTGATGGGAATTCCAAATTTTTTCATCACCTTCATTTATACATAAAGCCATTCTTCTTCTGCTTCTTACTACTAGTTGTTCTACTAGTAAAAAACTTTTCTTTTTTTCTTGGCTGTCAAGCCCCTCTTTCAAACCAAAAAATGCTACTTAAAAACTAAACAAAATACAAAAAAGCGCGGGCTGGTTAGACCAATCAGATGGCGACACGTAGCAAATGAAAACTGGAAAATTGATCTGGACCACAAAAATCGATTCCAATGGCTATTCTATTTCCCTCAAATTTTTCAAAAAAAAAAATGTCACCTATCAACTCTTTTAACTATAAACTCCTATTTACAGTCATGCCTTGTGAGAAGAAAAAACCTACCTTGACAATAAAACGAGTCAATCTTTCCAACTTGCTTTTCCAAGAGTCGCAAACTCCAAAACTCAATTCTTACAACTAGTGTCAACTCCAAAGTCTTTCTTCGCAATGTACATACTCATGTTTTAATATAAACAGGACAAGTGATACGAAAAAAATAACAAAATCATTTCAACGAGATGGTCTACCAATTTAGAAAAGAGTTTGAAAAGATAGACAACAAGAACGCCTAGTATCCTCCCCTCTCCATTTCAAGATATAAAACGAACTCAACTACAAAGAAAACAAAAAACTAATAATAACTTAAAATATCTAGAAACACTTGGGTCGGTAAATGTATACAACTTTTCCAGTCACGAGTTAACTTGTCTCGTGAAAAAAAGCTACAACATTTCTTCAACAAGTGCTTCTTATGTTCTCGTCTCCTAACGAGTTTCAAGAAATTTCATACGCTTCCTGTCTTTATCTTGTTACATTCATAAAACAACTATCTCTAGAAACTTTTCAACAAGTAGAAAATCCCAAGCTCTTCTTGGTTTCTCATTCAAAATGTTTCTGCGCAAAACTTGAAATGATTTTCACTAGAAGGTGGGGTCAAGTTGCTCTAGTTACTTGGAATACGAATATTTGGGTTTGCTTATCTGACATATCGTTCTGAATTGTACTTGAAAAGATTGAATTGTGTATCTTGCATATCAACTAAGTTTCGTTGTTTGTCCAAAAAAGTTAAAAAAGAGAAATCTTGAGAGTTGAAAACACTTTCAACTTGAGAATACTTGTGACAATCTGTCTCTGTCTCTCTCTCTCTCTCTCTTTGTATATATTTGTTCGACATTATAGCAAACAAACTTACATAGATAGAGTTGTATTGAAGAAATGGAAAACTTTATCGTTCTTCAGCTCTGGTTGAACTTTGTGAGCACAAATATTCTCTTTCCATAGAATACAAATAATATTCCAATAATACTATGTAAAGAAACAACTATATAGATGCAACTGCGTTTGGTTAAAGCTGAAAAATTCTCTCCTAGGAGAGAAAACTTAGCAAAAGATGTTTGAAACCTCTTGATCAACAACTCCACACATATTTTCAACTAGTTTATGTGCTCTGTTTCCTAGTCAAAACTAGAATAAGAATACAACTTTTTCCATAGAAACCCTTGATTCTCTTCTTCAAACAAACCAGTAAAACTCGAATACACAAAAAAAGAAAAGTCTCTGTTCTCTTCCAAATCACAACAATCAAACTTGTCAGAAAAAGCTTTGTACCTTGTACTCTTGAACTTTTTCCAAACAAGCCTATATAAAAATGGTGGAATTCAAAAGGTTGTCATTCATTTAGACCCCTTTTTTCTACATTTCAACCAACGAGTTGATACTTTCATAAGAATGTACTGTTCTGCAGTCTTCAAGTTGTGTAAAATACTCTTGTCAGAACTTCAAGTTGAAAGTTTATCCATTTCAATACTTTTTACTTTGACAACTAGATTCAATCTTGTTCTTTCATTCAACTCTTCAAAACACAGGAACAGACTGAAAATATTCTCTGCTTCAAAAACATCATAATGTGAAACGAGTTTTTGTTCGCTTTCATCTCTTCGAGTAAACAAGAAAATATTGAATAGTGATTGAATTTGGATTCAATTCTTTAACAGCTATAGTTGAAAACCAAGCAAAACTATCTCGAATAGTTGGATAGACTGTTGGTCACCATTGTCCTTTTTTTGGATGAACCTTCCTTGTTTTCATAATTATGAACGTGTTGTGATATTGGATCATGACAAGGATGTAGATGTTTCAATCAACAACTACACGTGTGTATCAATTGAGCCAACACCAACAATCAATTCATAGGTCTAGAAATGTTGAATTATGATCAAGTCGTTACATTTTCTTCTAGTTCACATCTTGCTGCTGGTGAAAATAGAACATTTGTCTTGAATTATTTGAATCTATGAAAAGACATGGGTCAATCTGCTTTAAAAAGCTTCTTCGTTGGATGTTCAGAAAAGAAAAAATTGGTGGTACAAAATGGAAGCGGCAACAGCTCATCCTTATGATGATTTTCAGCCTTTTACATTATCTGGCCTGTGCAGTGGGTGAAAATCCAAGTGGTCAGCTTATTATTCAAGGCTTGCTACTGCAGTTATGTAAGTACGAAATCCACAAGTAAGTACTTGCGTTTTTACAACAAAATACATCTCAGAACTCAACTGCCTTGTGAAGTAAGTTCGAGCTATCTTGACTATCACTTTCAATCAATACCGTGTTGTTCATTGTTTGATCAAGTCGATGGGTTTCAAAAATAACGATTTGACCTTCAAGATACTACAGATGATCAGGTAGTGCGACGCATAATGATTTCTTTTGAATCAATGGAGAACTATTATACAGTCTAATTTCTTCTCTCTTTTGTATGGGAAAAAGAAGAGGTTCGACTATGCGAAAATGTATGACGACTTGTAGAAGAACGCAGTTAGAATTGATCTCCCGTTCAACTTTAGAGATCCATGATATTGTGGACCATTTGGAGAAGAGTTTGTCATCTTCCTTTTCCAGTAAAAGCCTATCACTGGAGTATACTGGCTCTACAAACAGTTGTTATGGAACTTTGTTTTTGGCACAACGCAAGGTTAAAGGAACACCTTTTCTTTAACCATAGAGGTCTGTGATAGTCTCGACTTAGTATCTCGTGTTGCGTCTTTGTTTTGCGTACCTCCTGATCTGGATTCAAGTGGACTTGGGTGCTTCATGGCTGTGTCAAGTTCTTATTAGTTGAAATATATTGCTGATAATAATAATGTGCTGATTTCAGGAACACAGAGAACATCATTGAATAACAAGAAATGGCAAAGGATTGTGACAAGGTCGCAAGTCTTTGAAACCATCTTTTGATCAAATATCATCAAACCATTCAACGTTTTTTGTATGTTGATCATTCAAATTACGTATCTAGTGACTTTTATCATTCGTTTTATCGTCCTTGTCGAAAAATCCTTCTGTATCTTTTGAAGAGGAAACATGACATTTTGTGTACCACTTTCTCATAACGAATATTGGAAGCTTTGTTTTGGAAGGTTTAAAGAAAGTTTTTCTTCCAAGGTCCATCTTTATCTGAAAAGATTGTGGTGTTGATAATGTGAGACAAGTGGTTTTGTCGTCACCTTGTCGCAATCATTGGAGTTTCTCAAGTTGCCTTTTGTTCTGTTCCATTTTATAAACGTCAATCTGTCAGGATAACGACTTTTTACTCTTGCTTTCGAACAAAGTTGGAAAGAAAAATCTTACTTGCAAGTTGCATATGTCCATACAGGTTACTAGAAATGTGATTCATTGTTTGTTTGTGAGACTATTCAGATGCGATCTTTTCAACTCTGATATAGAATCTCTAAATATGTGAACCCATAGGAGCCAAGTCTTCTCCCAAAGGAATACCTTTGCTATTCTTGACCAAAGACAGCTTTTGTAGACACAGTGTTGTACACTCTCTCGATAGTAGAAAATTATTCTGCTGAGTTGTCAGTTATCCAATGTCGACGACTGGTTGGACCAGGTGGTATCAACTCGACTTGGTAGTCTGGTACTAGCCTAGAGATGTTATACAATTTCGTGTTAACTCCACCTTTCTGCAATAAACAATCCATAAAAGGGATACTCCTTGTACTCTCCAGTACGCCAAAGGCAGCTACGTACAATACCAATCTTTTAAATAAGAATACCCCCAACATCCTATACCAAAACTTCACATATTGTGTTCATTGGCATCCCCACGTATCTCGTTGATAGTTTCGGAGATTATTTGTATCCAAGCAGGAGATGTCATTTATAGGATCATCTTTCCAAGGACCGACAAAAACTCGTTTGCAAAAGAAAGTATCTACTCGTCATTCTTGTCGTGCTAACATCAAAAGGGGTTTCGTGGCAAGTTTGGACAATACGAAACTGGAAAATTCCTCGTTTTCTTCAAAAGGTGAACAGGAGGGTGAACATACAAAGTGGGAACAAGAGAAAGGTTCACCAAAATGCAAACAATGTAATGGAACAGGAGAAATACCGTGTCCTGCATGTGAAGGAAAGGGTTACTTCGTGATGGAAGTGTTCAATGTGACTTCCAGCAATCAGTGTCAGGTTTGTCGTGGACATCGACAAGCACCTTGCCCAACTTGTAAAGAATACATATATCGTGCAGTAAGTGACTGGGATAAGAATAATAATATAAACTGAAACTTTTCTTCCAATGTATGTAAATAGTCTCTCTAATAGTTTATGGCTATAGCTTTGATTTACGAGCAACGTGGTACAAGCTATGGGCAGCAAACAGTACCGTATATAGTGAAACGGTGAATGTACATACACATATGAAACAAACCACAAATGCAACAAGTCCGAGCAATAATATGCAGGAAACAACCGCTGATAGAATAACAGCACAAAAAATGAACCAACCTATCAGACTTCCAATTGCAAAAAGCAAAAGCATAAAACCGAAAAGACAGTAGGCCAATCCCACACTAGCAAACGTATAACCAATGACTTGTGGAAGACGTCGAAAGTATTCATGAAAATAATGTTGTGCAACGTCCATAGAAAAAAATAAACTCAACCAATACTTCAACAAAGCCCAGGAATTTCGTGACAATACGTGTCGTAACTTTGGAGAATCGGTCTTTTCTATCTTTTTGGAAGGAAAGACGATATTTGCTTGCTCATTTGAAGCATCCGACGAAGAGTCCTCGTCTCTAACGTGAACTGGTATTTGATAGTTATCTCCAGAAGAACAATCTTTTCCTTCTCCTTGAGCTTCATCTACTTGAGATGAACTTTCTCGTTTTTGAATTGCTTCTACTTCACTTCTCTTCCCATTTTTAAAGTGACTCTGTAATAAAGCTTCTACTAAATAGTCTGCTTTCGAAGAGCCTTTCTCTCTATCGCTTTTACTCCTGGCAGTTCTTCGGGTATTCGTATACATAGAAATATCCTGTGGTGGAGTAGGAGGAGGTCTTATCTGCGTAGAAAAACCCCGTTCCTTAATTGCAGAAGCATCGGCAGTTTTGGATAAAAGTTCTCCAAGCTTCTCCCTTTCTTCTTGGGGTAAAGACTCGGTTACAGTCTCTTGAATTCCTTCTCGTGGCTGAACTTGTCCTTCGTCCTGATCTTCTTCAGTAGTGTCCGTAACGGTGGAAACTAACGAAGAGCTACTTGACTGTAGAATCTTCTCTTCAAGCCATCGTTGCATACCTGGTGGGGCCTCAAAGGCACTTTCTCCTTCTTCTTCTGGAACTGGAGTTAACGAAAAAACTTCCATATTGTCCTTTTGTGAGTCCAAAGCACCAACACTAGCCATATCTTCAACAAATCAAAAACCAAGAAGCTTCCAACCAATTTCTATATCCAACTGTGGAATCTTCCGAAACAATTAAAGTCTCTCGATTCTAGTTTCTTATTACTTACTATACATGAAACCTTTGAAAAAGTTTTCAAAACACTCCAGTGGTAAATATGATGTTTGAGAAGAAAATCGAAACTAACAAGTAACATATTATAAATAAACTGTCATCAAATACTAGGCATATTGTATATATCTACTCTTCAAATTTGCACAAATATACACCTTTCAGTAAACTCAATGCTACTTGTCAGGTATCGATCTTTATTGGCTTCCTACGTTCCCCATAAAAAGTTTCGTATGACACTCTATAACAATGAATCATAAAATATTCAACATCTTCTTCAGTTTCACAACCAACTGCCAATCCTCCACGGAAAGTTCATCACGAAAGTTTTCCTTCAACAAGTCAATCGCTCGACGAGAAAGTTTGCTATAGAGATCGTTCTTCTCATCAAAATGTCGTCCATACATAATCGTCTCTGTTTGACGACTCGATATCTTTACAGCAACCGAATCACCTCTTCTAGCAACAGAAACAGGCTTCTTATTCTGTTCAATGGACTGAATACGACCAATATCCAAAAAACTAGATCCATTTCTTACAACTAATGGTGTTCCTACTCTAGCAATACCTTCAACTACTTGAACACCAACAATAATCGGATCCTTCTTGTTAAAGATACAATTGGGAACGATACGAAGTACACAAGGAAAAACAACATCAGATGAGGCTTCTTCCTTTCTCGCCTTTCGAATCTGTTCCATATAGGTCGTAAACTGATCGAATAAATGGTAAATAATGTCGGCAGTAAATATTCGAACACCATATTCCTCCGACAATTCTTTCGCTTCCTTCTCAACTCTTACATCAAATGCCAAAATAGTTGCATACTCTTTTCGATGTTCCAACATTGCACTTGCACGCATAACATCCTTTTTATGAACGGGACCAATATTAATACCAGAAACAGGAATCTATAAATAAAAATGACATAAATCAATATGACTTGAATGTGTAATAAAAAAAAACATAAACATACCTTGGATGTACGTAAAAACTCTAACAGTGCTTCCAAAGAACCCAAAGTAGATGCTTGAACATAAACACCTACGCCACTCTTGTCTACAGAAGACAGCGTACTACTCAAATCAGACATCACATCCTCTTTTAAAATTTCCAAGTCATCTCCTTCTTCCGCTACAAACAATTGAGTACCAGCTACAGCTTTATCCAAACCATCTGCGGCAATTTTCACTCCTTGAGCTGCATGAATCACTTTATGATGCAAATATTGACCTTTGACTCGCATCTCTTTCATAGGGTGAGGAGTAAGTAACGCACGAATAGTCGTAACAATGGGACCTTCAAGACCACATACAACTATAGTATCACCTTCATGCAATTCACCATTCGTCAATATCACATCAATAGTTGTCCCTAAACCTTCAATCATTTTCACCTCAAGAACTGTACATGTAAGAAATGGCATAAACATAATGCGATCAACCAACATCCGCTGACTAAACTGTACAAGAAGCAATAAAAGATCAGGAATGCCCTCTCCAGTAACCGCTGATGTAGGTACCAAGGATACATATTTACGAGCATCCGAAACTTGCCAATAAAGATCGGCATTGAATCCCAACTCTGCAAAAGCAACTTGGGTTGAGAGCACTCGCTGCTTGAATTCTTCCTGGACATGATGAGCTTGCTTCTTTAAACTTTGACGAATAGGAGACATTTCTTCTTCCTTCCATCCAAATAATCGATCAACCTAAATAGATATAAAAAGTTATTTTGAATATGCTACATTCAAAGCAATGTAGGTTCGACAATATGCTCTTACCTTGTTCAGTGCTACAATAAATGGAGTCTTTCTTTGCTTTAAAAGTTCAATACTCTCCATCGTCTGAGGTTCAATACCATGCATTATATCTACAACAAGAATAGCAATATCACAAAGAGAAGAACCACGTGAACGCAAGTTGGTAAAACTTTCATGGCCTGGAGTATCAATAATAAGTAACGAAGGTATCTTGTAGTTCACATCCCCTATGCCAACTTTCTCCACTTGTTCTTTTACACGATCAATAGGAAAGTAGGTTGCTCCTATCTGTTGAGTAATACCTCCAGCTTCTCCTTCTTGAACACTAGTCTTACGAATTTTATCCAGAATTTTCGTTTTACCTGTATCCACATGACCCAAAATACAAATAACAGGTGCTCGAAGATTATCGGGACTTCTACCTTTGTAAGCTTTTTCATATCTCTCTTGACGAAGACGATGCGTAAGCTCTCGTCGCTTCTCCAAACTCTTTTCCATCTGCTGTTGACCACGTTCGTCCTCTGAACTATAGGATAAATTCGAGTTTGTTTCTTCACTATGTTCTTCTCCTTCCAATATGATCTCTTCTTCTTCTGTAGATCGAGCTCCACTATCCTTTTTCAATCTTTCTTCCATCTTGGTCGAAGAATTACCAGTGACAACCAATTCATCCAATTCAAGATCCAAGTTGCTCTTTTTCAACTGTTCTGCTTTAGAGTCCCAATCTTCGGCATCCCATGATGCAAGGATATCATCATTTCCTTCTGTTTCCAAAGTTTTCACTTGTTCTGAGTCTAAAACGGGTAGTAATGGCTCTGAATCAACTTTTGAACTAAATGTATGCAACGCAGAGTCCTCCGTATACATTTTCGTATCTTCAGAATTCTCTATTTCTGTTCGTTTGGAATGTTTCGGTTTTCCAGAATATACTTTCTTTTGACCTGTAGACTTGCCTTCGTGGAATGCTGGAATAGCACCGGAAGCAATCGCTTGTTCTCGAAACTGAGCAGCACGCTCTCTCTTTTGCCTTTCAGCTCGTGATAATAACTTGCCTTCTTGCTTGAGTTTTCGTCTCTTCTCTTTCTCTGCTTCTTTTTTCTGACGACGAATTTCCTCTTTCCTACGTTCTTCCTCTTCTTCTCTAAGACGTTCCTCTTCAGCTCGTCTTTCTGCTTCCTCTTGTTCTTTACGAATGCGTTCTTCCTCTAATTTCTTCGCATACAAAGCTTCTTTCATCTTACGCAACGCTGCAGACTCCTTTTTCTTCTCTTTACCACCAACTTTACTGGTTTTCTCCTGCGCATTGGTTCCACTTTGACTATCGTTCGAGGTTTCTTTGCCAGCAAGTGATTCTTCTTTTTTGGACTCCATTGCTCTTTCTTTGGCAGCTTTCTTCTTTAACTTTTTCTTTTGATTCGCAGTAAGTCCTTGTTTCTCCTCTGCAACTCCGTTTTTCGAGGATGTTGCATCTTCAACAGTATCTGCGTTCTTCTCATTATTCCTATCTGGTTCATGTGTATCAGTTTCATGTATGACTGTGACTGGAGAAGATAAACTTGTATCCTTATGTTCCTTCCTTTTCTGATTCGCAGGAGTAGTAGGCTCGTCTAGTTGAGCAAGGATTGCATCAATTTCTTCCTCTTCTTTGGCAGAGCGCTTGGACTTTTCCTTTTTTCCTTTTTGTGATTTGCGGCTAGGCAAGGAAGACTGTTTTTTCGACTCAGTTTGTGGTTTACTGGATGAATCCGTAGCTTTCTCTGCCAGATCAGTTGCACTATCTGCTAAATCTTCAGTGCTTTCATCCTCCGTACTTAGTGACGCGAACTTCAAAAGAAGACTTTTGTTGGGTTTTTGTCTTCCAGGTATCAAGTCTTCCTCTTCATTTTCTTCACTTTCTTCACTTCTTACGTCTTCACTCTCTAAAACTTGCCATTGATGACTTGTCGAGATGTCGTTGGACGACCTCTCTAAATAATCTTCTGAAAAAGAGGAAAGAACTGCGGTATTGTTCTCGACATTCTCGAGTGAATTCGACTCAGTTCCCCGTTGGAAACTTCTTAGTTTCCCTGAAGGTTTCTTGTTCCTTCTGCCTCCATTTTCCAAAGTTTCTGCCACTTTAGTAGGTTCTTTCAACTTGCTTTCTTCCGTTTCTTGTTGGCCTAGTATTCTTTCTTTCTTTTTCTTTTTCTTCTTTCCAACAACAGCAATATTCACATATGTATTAGTTGCGTCCCACTCATCATCTTCCATTGTGTCTTGAAAGCAACCCAAAATGTGATAATTCATTTCCTTTAAGAACTTTTGGATTCTTAACAATGTCCGGTGATGCATCTTTTGTTTGGCTTACTTGTCAAGCTCCAATACGATTTGATACAACGTGCAAAAGCTGTTCTAAGTTGACAAATCATAGCTTGGGACAATTTGTTTCCTTTAGAACGCGTTCCAAAGGACTTTGCTTGGGTTGGACAAGACCAAAGACACAAAGCAGGTAAGTTTGACATTGTTAGTGAGATGGAAAAAGAAAGTTCAAATATGCATATGTCAAAAGATTGAACAACCTTACCATGATGCCTATTGGTGTTCCCAAGGTAGCTTATCGTGTTCCAGGTGCGCCGCAAGCCGATTGGGTAGATATCTACAATCGACTGTATCGTGAACGCATCATATTTCTTGGACAAGAGATTGACGACGAGGTATTTCCTATCTTTTTTCAAGTTAATTGGAGTCCATTCTCCTCGTGAAATAGATTTCGAACCAAATCATAGCTGTGATGCTTTATCTTGACTCGGAAGACAACACCAAGGTGAGTCTTGCTTATCATTACAAGGTATACCAGTTTATAGTTTGTGCTAATGTATTATTAGCCCATTTATCTTTATATAAACTCTCCTGGTGGCTCGGTCATTGCTGGTTTGGCCATTTATGACACCATGAAGCACATTGCTTCGGAGGTTGTCACAGTCAATGTTGGTTTAGCAGCTTCTATGTCTTCTTTTTTATTGGCTGCAGGTGAAAAAGTAAGTCTGGCTTCTTGTTTCGAGTGTCGAATGATTTTAATGATAAACAATGCTAGGGAAAACGCTTAGCGCTTCCTCATTCACGAGTTATGATTCATCAGCCAATGGGAGGTGCAAAAGGTCAAGCAAGTGATATTCAGGTAGAAGCTAGACAAATTTTACGAATCAAAGAAAGCCTTGTTCGAGATTACTGCAATATGACTGGTCAACCATATGAGAAAATGTTAAAAGACTTGGATAGAGATAATTTTATGTCAGCTTATGAAGCCATTGAATATGGTTTGATAGACCGTGTTATTGAAATCAAGGCAACATAAGATATATACAAAGAGATAAGGAATGAATAATCCATAAACAGTATCACGGAAATTTGTTTCATAAGTAGGCGGATGGCTTATATTACTTTTCTTACGTCGCCAACTGTGACAACTCGTCTTCTTCTATCTTTTGTCGTTCGTTGTGAGTAGACGTTGTTTCATTCTGTATGCCTATTCCACCGTTGGTCTCTCGAGGCTTCAAATAGGAAGGTGTTTCTTCTGCAAGGTCGTCTCTCAACATATCGTCTTCCAATGCTTCCAATTCTCCATCCAATTCAGCTTCATCTATATCACCCACATCATATGTGCGACCCAAAGCTTCTTGAATTTCTTCACTGTCCATTATCAACTCTGCCATATCGTCGTGAAGGTCTTCTAGTTCTCCAATGTCCACTTTTTTTAAACCTTTCTTAATGTCTTTGGCAGTAGCTTTCATTATGGTGACTGTGTCCTTTGCTTCTTTTACACTCGTTGCTGCAAACTGGGTTTGGTCCAAGTTGAACGCTTGGTTGGAAGTTCTATCTCGTTGGGCTTGGTACATCCTTCACCACAAAGCTTTTGAGAACCCAAAAAAAAGAAAGACTTTGAGAGCATGAAACTTACTTTTTCTTTTTCAAAACTCCCAAAGCTCTTTGTTTCACTGACTGATATGCCGGTGAACCTGGTTTCAACTTACTCAACTGGCTTTTATATTGCAAAAGCTCTTGGTCGAATTTGGCAACCTTGGTATCGAAGTTTTCCTCACGTAACTGTAGTGTTTCTTGCATTTTACCCAAAGTAGGACGTTCTTTCCGAGAAAACCAACCCATCGTGAGTTTCTATTAACAGAATAGAATAAAGCTGCAGATATGTGCTGTCTTAATTCGCCAAGAAAATGTCGTTTCACAATCTTTCATCTACTGTCCATGATGAATGGTTGTTGGTTCTGGTGGAGGACTTGTATTGTTATAGTCTTATTTGTGGTACTGTTTACTCCACTAGTTCTAGTAAATAGAACACTGTTTTTTCAGTCTATTAGAGAAGGGGTTGGTGGAATCTCAAGCGACAAGCAAGGCCTATGGAAACTACACAAGAACAAAGTAATCGGTGTCGTGTTGGCTTTGACAGGGAACTCGTTCAATAGCTTAAGTCTGTGTATACAAAAAAAAGTCCATCTTGAGAAAGCTCCGAAAAGCAAACATTTTCTATTTTCAGTACATTGGTGGCAAGTGCTTGATATTTCTTCCTAGTTGGTGATCGTTGAAGCATTGTTTTATTATCTTCCTTTAGGTTGGGACTAACCCTTATGGGTTTGGGAGAATTGGGTAACTTTTCTGCCTTTGCTTTTGTTTCAGTTTCTATAGTTGCTCCATTGGGTGCTTGGTCTGTAGTATTGAATGCTTTTTTCGCTGTGTGGTTCCTTCATGAAAGTATGGATGTTAGAAAAGCTGTAGGTATGATATGTTGTATTGTTGGTGGTATTCTTTTGGTCGTTTATGGTCCAAGTGGCAACGCTATGGAGACAAGTCTTGATTATGAAAAACTAGAAATTTTATTAAGGAGACCTACTTTTGTTAGCTATTCGAGTTTTATCATTTTATCTTTACTAGTGATGGTATATGTTTGTCGATATACACCAATAGGAAACAATTATGTGATCGGTTATGTAACAATATGTGCACTATTAGGTGCTATTATCGTTATCAGCTCCAAGTGTCTCTCAATTCTGTTGAGACTGGGTATACAAGGAGAACGTACTCAGTTGTTCAACAAGCTGTTTTTATTTTCGTTGCTATCTTTGATGTGTTGTATTCCTATTCAGATTTTATTTATTAACGAAGCTTTGCAAAGATTTAGTAGCTCTCAAGTTGTTCCCATATATTATGTGCTATTTACGTTGAGTTCCATTATTTCCAGTGCCATTCTTTTTGATGAATTTCATCATGATGTTTTATTTAAAGCTATTCCTTTTGTAGTTGGAATAGGTCAGACATTTTTAGGAGTATTTTTATTGAATGCTACTTCTTCCCCATCAACACTTTATTATGCAAGTCCCAGAGTTGTACGTTCTCAAGAACTGCGCAATTTGCAGCTGTTAGATTCCTATTTACAATTTCGTTCGTATCTTGGCTATTCTGGTCCCGTTGGTGAGTTACTTACTGGACGTTGGAATCGAAAAGATTCAGACTTTGATATGCAAATGACAATGAATACAAATTCTATTTGGAAAAGTCATGGTATGGTTCCGTTGCACACCGTAGTGAGTCGTACAGAGTCCAACGTCTATCGAGGACATTCCATCGAAGAAGATAATCCATCCACAATCTGTGATGATGCATATACAGAAATAATGAAGAAGAATGGGACAAGTCGAGAGTCAAAATACAATGGAACTCCAATAGATGTATTATTTAGAAAACGTTCTTGTGGAGTTACCTTACCAGATTCCACTATCAATGATGTTCGTATACAAGCCGAGCAAATACTTCATCGTCATAGAGCAGCATCGTGGACAGATAAGGATTGGTATATAGATGAAAGTGATTGAGAAGACGAAAACTGAATGAAATCCACTTGACAAGGGAAAATGCATTTTTATGATTGTGAGAAAAATTGCAGTACGATTATTGTCAAACAACATATGACTCCTTCTCTCATCATTCATTCAAGATAAAAAGGTTGTGCAGCATCGCCGTGTTTTAAATAGGCATCATTGATTTCCTTAATGATGTTCTCGTTCAAATCTATATCAAAAGCATCTACAAAAGGATCAATCTATAAACTCAACAATCATGACATGGTTGACTTACCAAGATTGTCTTGTAATTGAGGTATCTTTGTTGAACCTACTATGGTTGAACCAATAAACCAACGACTTTTACAAAATGCCAATGCCAAATGAGAAACCTTCATTTGATGCCTTTTTGCAATATCCGAATAAGTTTTGGTAGCTTCCATAACTCGATCACTAAAGTACTGAGACATATGATCCGGAAATAAAGTATGTCTTGCTCCTTCAGGTTGAGGATTTTCCAAATATTTACCTGTCAGAGCACCTCTAGATAAAGGACTCCAAGGTAACAAATGAATGTTATAATAATAGCAAGCCTCTATCAAGTCTGCTTCGAAGCGACGATTGACTAAACTATAAGAGTTTTGAATACTCACAGGTCTTGGAACACCAAGACGGTCACATGCTTCCACCAAACGACATATACCGTATCTAGATAAGCAGTTTGGATTCAATGAGTCCGCACAAGTAACAATGCAACTTACGTAGTTTCGTTACAAACACCCCAATATCTTATTTTTCCAGCATCTATCAACCGTTTGATAGTCAAAACTTGTTCATCAAAGGAAATCATATCTTTTCGAACTTTTGAGATATCAAAGGCACCAGTATGAAAGAAAGGAACATATCTATCTGGCCAGTGAAACTGATACAAGTCCACATAATCTGTTCGTAGTCTACGAAGACTTGCTTCTATAGCTTCTTCGATATTGGCTCTATCCAGTCTTGCAAGCTGAGGCTCAGTACTTCTAGGAACCTTGCGGTTACCAGGAAGGTGAGAATTGAGTTGATAACCAACTACCTTGGTGGCCAAGATGATCTTCTCTCTAGGTTTATTTACTAACCAGGAACCAATAATCTCCTCTGTTCTACCAGCAGTTTCTGAACGAATAGGCGAAGGATACGCTTCTGCAGTGTCAAAAAAATTGATACCCTTACTAACTGCAAAGTCCATAATAGCAAAGGATTCCTCTTCATTGTTTTGCTCACCAAAAGTCATCGTTCCTAGACATACTTGTGATACATTCAAGTTAGAGGAACCGAGGTTCTTGTATTTCATGGTCATCAAAAAGTACTTTGTTCAACAATGTCGTTGAGAGAAAAAGAAAATGTACGCTTGGTCTTGGGGACAATTCCAAACAATCGACAACGAAAATTCTCTCATCCGTATAACATTTACTGTCATCGTTTAAAAACAACTATAAAAGAAAACCAAAGACAACAATGGCGAACATAAACAACTCCAAAACCCATAACATCCAACGTATCGTAAGAGAATGCCACATTGATAAAAGATAACCAACCCATACAATAGACGAATACCTGTCATAGGGTTCCGATAAAAGCAGTCATAGTGCCTTGGAACAAACTGTAAGGGTTTCTTTCGTTCTGATTTGCTTCCATTACAAGAATCATCATTCTTAGTTCTTTGATCTTCTTTTAAATAGAATCGATATATGTCTAAGCAAACTACTGGAATACAAGCAAACCATAACTGTTGTAATAACAAGTTGTACATTTCCAAGTAACCCGCTTGTATTTCACCGCAGACAAAAGTATAAAAGAAAGACATATATCCTGTACAGCTGTGATGGTCATCACTTGTAATATGAAAGACAATAAGTAAAGGTCCCCATAGAAAATTATAAAAGAGTAATTGTGATAAACGCCAACGACTTCTTCGAACATATGACAAACGCTTTCCAAATACTATCCATGGAGAAGGAAGCCAACAAGAACCAGATGAAAAATAAGGAATGTGCACAAGAATACCATAAAACAACAATCCACTCAAACATAAACCTTTGATAACCACTATATATATATATATATATAACAAATGAGATACGTCAAAATTCTTCAAAAGACAATGACAAACCTGGAGCATCTGCAAATAGCATCAGACAACGAACCCATTTCTTCATAGAAAAAGGATATGTTTGCTCGGACTGTAATGAAAACGAGGTGTGAATCATAGTAATACAAGACTGTTCGGAACAATATCTAACAACAAGATCATGCAAACCTTCCAGATACAACATAGGATTCCAAGGACAAAGGAATAAGTGAATACCCCATGAAGACTTGACCATATCATTCTCCATTTTCATGGCATTTCCGATCTTCTTGTCATCGATAAAAACTTCCACATTACCTATTTTAGATGTATCATCAACCTCTAAAAACAAGTTTATTCTCCCTACCATAGGTAAGACTGCGATCCCAAAAGGATTCTACATGGGCGACCATTAGACGAATATATTTTGAAGACATCGCAAAGGTTTGACTTCTCTTGGTAGACGAAGCAAGTGGTACAGGATTAGTAACAACTGCAAAAATGCTCTGTTCAATTGAAATATCTGAAAATGCAAAATTTCCATGATCAACAACTATCCAACGATAGACGGAACTGGTATAGAGATCTGCCAACTCCAATTCCATATAATTACCACATTTGCAATACATACGAGGCAAAATACCTAAAGCAGAATGCAAATGACCTAAGAAATTTGCCTTTTGTTACATTTGCTGTCAAATAAAAAGAAAGCATTGACTCTCACCTGAAAGGTAAATAACATGATTGGGATAAGAACAAAACTGGCGTGACAAAATAGAACGACTCCACCAAAAGAAACGCAAAAATGATCTCCAAAAGTTTTCAGAAACAGTATAATCTATAGTGCTACTAGGAAAATGTCCATAAACAATTACAAGTTGTTCTTGTTGCTCTGCCAAGGCTGATTGCATTAAAAGTTGTAGTTCTCTGTCAGTGGTTCTAGCAAAAAAATGAAAAGGTCGATGGAGACTGTACCGATAATAAGGTGAATATTTGACTAGTTTGATATGATTCTGTTCCGTAAAGCGATGAATGCTCACAGCATTCTTAGGTTGAGGTTCAACAGCATATCTTTGAAACAAATCATAATCTTGTATCATATCGTCAACTCCAAAGGAATCATGATTGCCTCGAACGTCACTCCATATGAGACTAGCGTTCGGATAGCGATATTCTTGTGTTTGTACATAATATTCATTCCACTCATCTAAACGTTGACTTGAAGGATGGCCTAAAAATAGATGAAACCAGCTATTTGAGGTATTCTTCTTTCCGTTGGTCAGGTCTCCAGTAACCAAAACTGCTTTAGGAACTATGACAGGAACTATATTGTTACGAAAGAAAGACAACTTTTTGCTGTTTTCCTCTAACTTTGGATCTAAGTGGATATCCGATATCTTTCAACTAGACATATACCCACAATACAAAGGAACTGACTTTCTCACCTGCAGAAAATGATCAATGCCTTGCAGTTGTACACTCCAATCTTCCAAAGGTTCGGTAGCATTGAAAAGTTCATCAGCTACTTTACACATGCAGGGAACATGAAGAAGAATAGCTAACGTCCTGTTATCGAAATAACAAATAAGCGAATTCAACAGCAAATACTATGACAACTAACCAGACAATAACTCCGCTTATAATAAACTTGAACCAAAAACGAAAGAAACCAAACATAGTTGCATAAACTTTATTCTTCAATTACTCTCTTCCAAACCTTGCGATAAGTTTCTTCTATTTCTTCATACAATTGCCACAAATATTCCTTTCGAGCAGCAACTGAATCCAAAGAGGCCATTTGTTCGCCATATTCTAAATAAAGACGTCTTTTTACTTGAAGACGAAAGGCATTCACTTCCTCTTCTTGGAGTCTTGAAAAGCATACAATCTCTCTACATCGGAAAGCTTGTTTTCGAGTTATCTTCCATTCGTTTCGTATTTCTTCGACGCTAGGAAGATAACCAAGTCTCCTCTCCAGTTGTAAACAGTTCTTGGTGTCTATTACGTCTCGCATAGTTTGAAACGCTTTACAAGGACTCTCCACATTAATTTCCATACAATCAGTTTCCAGATAATGACGATAAATAGCATCAAGTAGAGAAATTCCAAAACTTTTCCCGTGAAAACAAGGAAAAATGAGAAACTGTGCAACGCGTACTCTTTGCTTTGTACTCCACTTGTTTTCATTCCTGTCGAAACAATTAAAACGATATACTGTAGCAAAACCTAAAATGTCTTCGTGCAAACTGGATAGTACAAATATATCCCATCTGTCATCTTTCCAATCAATATACGAAGCAGTTTCAATATAGAATAAGAGCAATAGTTTGAACTGACTGTATATTTCAGTAGCAGTTGTCTCGTTCATATTTTGCATATAAACTTTCGTATCAGAACGCAACCTTTGACTAGGTAAAATAACTTGCCAAGTTGATAAATATCTATTCATATGAAAAGGTTTTGTCACTCTCCGCTTGAAGTCTTCCATACAACTACAAACGTGTCCAGGAAAATGCTCATAAAGTAGAGATTCTACATCCACGAAGCCTTCAACATTTGGATCCTTCAATGAATAGCGTACTTGTGACAAAATAGTCAATGAAGCGATGTGATACAAAATATGAACCTCAAGGTCCTTGTATCCATACAATACTTCTTCAGGAAAGAGCTGATGTACAAACCATGGTCTATATCCTTTCAAAGTTCCTTCTTCATATTGACGAATATCGTCCTCTCTTACAATAAAATATAACAACCAAGTGTCTCTCACCCAAAGTGGTTCCATTGCTTCTTCTCTTTCAAATCAGATAGCAATGCCATTTCTGTTTCAAAAAAAATTTCAAAAATAGCAATCTTTATAGTAAGAACTAAACTTGCAAAGGACAAAGAAAACAAAATTCAATGACAGATTGAACAACAAAGTCTTCTTTTTCCCAGGCAAGACGAATATCAAGCCTAACGTAGACAAACAATAACAAACAACAACAAATGGATATCAAACAAGTAAACTACAAATCATGAAACACAAACTGAGTATGAGAATCCATATTAGGAAATAGGTTCAACCAGGAAGAAAAGTCCTCTTCGTATTCCCCTGCTGATGGAGCCGATACATCTTCCAAGTGATTCCAACAACAGTTCATTGCAGAGTCACTATCCTCAGTTACGGATGAGAAAGGAAAAGTATGCTTTGAAATATGAACGTCTGATTCCTCAAACGGCAACCAAAAGCTGTCTGTAGTCTTGTCTCGTTTCACACGAAAACCAGAATCTTCCCAACGACTAAGAAAGGATGTCTCCGTCTCGTCGACAGAATTGTGCTTTTTTGGTAATACTGTGCTTGACTCAAAAACTCTCAATTCTGTAGCAGAGCATATACGTTTCATGCTTCGATGGCTACCAGAATTTTCGCCTTGAGGATCAGCAAATGTATTATTGTCAAATGTAAAAACATGAGAATCCAAACTATCACTTGATACACCACAAGATAAACGAACATCTTGTTCAGATACCACATTGCACGTCATAGAACGGACTGCACCTTCCTCGTGATCAATTCTTCTCTTCACTCTGCTAGGAAAAGTCATATCTGTGCTGCTGATAGTTGAAACCGAGGAATCTTCACCATTTTCTAAAAGATGTTCCTGTTCTTGCCAATTATACAATAATGAAGGTTTTCTATCACATTCTGTATTATCACGTTCAAAAAGAATATCTATTCCAGGGCTTGAAAGGTCTCTATTCTCTTGTACTAGTCTTTTCAAAGTTGCATTCCATCTGTTCTTAATAGCATTGTCGGTCCTACCAGGAAGTAATTTCGCCATTGCTGCCCATTTGTTTCCCAATTGTTGATGGAGTCGAATAATTGTCTCGTCTTCTTCTTTGGTCCAGGGTTCTCTTCGAACGTTGGGGTCCAAATGATTCATCCAACGCTCACGACATTGTTTTCCAGTTCTCCCTGGAAAAAAATTGCCAATGACAGACCAATTTCGAGAACCAAATAATGAAGTCAGCTTCAAAAGTAGTTTGTCTTCTTCCTTTGTCCAGGTACCTTTCACAATATGGTCTTTTTCCAATGCCTTTGGAAAAGAAGCCAAGCTATCTCTTTCAAAGTCTTCAGGGGAAAATAAGTTACCTCCATGAGTAGAAGAGTTTGTAGAATTAAACCCCGAGGAAACAGGAGATATATTAAACTCATTCTCCAACAATAGTTTCTTTCCATCACCCAACTTGTGTTGATGCGACGACTCGTTGCCCCAGTTGTTGTTGTTGCTGTTGTTCCACGGGCTCACCCACAAGTCTTTCAACAACAAGGGTTCTTCACGTTCTTCCTCCAAAACCTCTTCAAGTTTATTCGCATACATGAACCTTGGAATAAGAATATCTGGAGATTTTTCTTTATCTTGTAAGCTTGTTGTTATAGATTATCCCACCCCACAAAAGTTGCGAGCTCCCTCAAAACACCACAATCAATCGATGGCAAAACGACACCCGAAGAATTCCAACTCTTCCCAAATCAAATGAATTGGATAAGGAGTTGCACAAGTTCAACAACAAAACGCTTCAACTTGTACGATACAGCCGCTATTAAACAAGAGCTTGATAAAAGTGTCATTTTGGTTGCAAGTAAAGAGCCCAAACTCTAAAAGTAGTTGTTGAATATCTGATAGGTTTCTTCTGATAAAAACTTCCACAAGGATAACTTTTATACCGACTTGAAAATAGTCTTAGGATTCATATCCTTGGGCGTGGCAGGCTTTGTTTACTTGTTTTCCTGTCCAAACCAACACTGTCAAACCAAAACTCTTGTGTCAGTGGTAGCCTTTTTTCTCATTTCCTTTTTGGGTCCTTGGATCATACAAAGTTTGGAAAAAAAGGCAATTGTAGTTGGGACTTTGCAAAACGACAATAGTTACAAGATAAGAATAGAAACCAAACTTGGTCGTTACGATAACAACTTTGAAGCTGCTATGGAAGTCGTCAAAGGGACCCAACAAAAACACTTCAAGTGGACGGTTCCTTACAACAACTATTTCACCAATAAGGGAATTTTCCTTCAAAATAATTTTCAGGAAGCGTTTCAAAAATTTTACGAGGATAGTAAAGCAAATACGTCTTAGGTTGCAACGTCGTCGTCTTTGTGTAAGGGTTTACAAGTACTTAGGCAGTCATCAATAACTTGCCGCAACTTGTTATTTTCCAAAGCTGCAAATACCCTTTCCTTATCACGTAGTTGTTTGGTTATTTCTTCGTCGGATTCGTGGGTATTGTCACAAACTTTGATATCAAGTTTATAACCAGGAGGAAGCAGATTCTCGTCTCGAATCCGGGCTACAATACAAAGTCCGATGAGTGAAGCTAAACTACAGTGTGGAACAGTAGGCGTAAATTCAATCTTCACCAATCCTTTTAGTCGGCTTCCTTTTGAACCTTGAACAACTACAATGGAGTTAGGATCAACGACTGACAGTTGTTCCAGAGTATAAGGATGTTCAGGGTCACGAATATCTCTTATAGCCTCTATTCATGGTTAGAGTTGAATTGAACTGAATTTTTGGTTGTCTTCGTACCAAATATCTTTTCTTCTAAAGAAGCGTTTGAAGGCAATTCTGGTCGTCTTTCATCACATAGCCGAACTTGTGGAAAGGGATTGTCCATTCTCTCATGAAGAATAATTCAGATAAGAAATGTCTTACCTTTTTATTCGGCTCTTTTTGTCCTCATCAACACTCACCTTGTATTAGAAATGCATACTTTGTCAACTACTTTTTGTCTCAACAACAAAGACTTGACCTTCATGTACGTAGAAGAAGCAAGACAACGATTACTCTTAGGACGATGGCCAACTGTGACCAAGTCCTGAAAACAACAGAAGAAACTGGTTTCCATGCTCTTGGAGTTTCTGAAACGACTTGTAGAGCACTAGTTGATGCATTTGACATACATATACCTACAGCCATTCAACGCAAGGCCATTCCTGCTATAGCAGGTGGTGCGAACGTAATAGTTGGTGCCGTAACAGGCTCTGGTAAAAGTCTTGCATATTTGATTCCTGTTTTAGAAAAGCTTAAACTGCAAGAAGAATTACAAGGCTTTATGCGAAAACCCAAGAAACCTAGAGCTTTAGTATTTGTGCCCACCAGGGAATTGGGTGAACAGCTACTAAGAGTATTAAAATCACTTTCCCATCACGTCAAGTTTAGAGCAATTTCGTTACTGGGTGGACGAGTTGGTTTTGTTCAGCAAAAAAAGTCTTTGGAAGAGTGTGTTGATATTGTAGTTTGTAGTCCAAATAGACTTGTCAAACATGCTGCAATGGGAAACATATATTTTGGCGATATCCGTTTCGTTGTGATGGATGAAGTAGACGCCTTACTAGGAGATGATTTTGTTCGGGATTTAGATGTGTTACTCGCAAAGTTACCGAGGAAAACTTCGGAAGAAGAAAGAATACAATTTATTGCTGTTGGTGCTACACATCCCAAGCAAGTCTTTCGTATCTATGAAAAATACTTTCCGAATGCCAAACAAGTCAACGATAAACTTCATACACTTCCTGAGAATACGAAACATGTTTTTGTGAATGTTCGAGGTGATGATGCAACTCAGGAATTAATAAGTTTATTACAACAAGAAGAGGAGAAAATGAATCCTAGAAACGCTGCCAATCATATCATAGTATTTTGTAATACGGTTGCAAGTTGCAGGTTTGTGGAGCATTATTTATCTGAAAGAGGTTATCATACCGTCAATTATCACGGAGAAATACCACCAAAGAAGAGAACTGCTTTGTTTTCAGAATTCTTAACCAACAAACGTGTAATACTGATATGTACAGATGTTGGAGCCAGAGGTTTAGATAATGTTTCAGTAAAGTTAGTGTTGAACTTTGAGTTCCCAACTTGTGTAGTTGATTATATTCATCGTGCTGGTAGAACAGGACGTGCTGGGAATTCAGGTAAAGTAGTAAGCTTCGTTCGCAAAAAGGATCTATTGTTGGCTCGAGCTATAGAACGCGGTATCTCACAGAAAAAGGTACGAAATATGATAAAAACTAGATACTTTGTTTGATTTTCTTTTGAACTATATAGGATCTCTTAGAGTATACTGCACAGTTGAAAAAGATGTCTCCCAACTGATTGTATTATATCAACTCACTGTCATATGATAAAAGGTTACGTGAGAGGTTTCATTCCATCCATACATTCAAAAAGCTTTGATACTTATTGTTTATAAACAAAAGACGATCTTTCATCGTACATCTCTAACCCAAGTTCCTTTCTAACCTCCGTGCAAGAGGTCTTTCAGGATCGACACCAGGCATCTTTTCGACACTTGCTAGTTCTTGACTTCGTTTCCAATATATGGCTGCTCTATCGAAATAACCAAACATTTCCTCCACTTGTGCCCAATCCTTCCAAGTACAGGCTTCAAAAGGCTTCGCATTGATTGCTCTCGAGAAATAATGTCTAGCACTATCTAAATCTCCACAATCTGCTTCCAACTTTGCAAAGCTTCGCCATAACCAACCATGATGATCTTCTAAATCAATAGCAAAGGTCAGTAGCTTGCGTGCTCTATCCTTATATCCTTGTTTCCATTCAAAAAGTGCCCATGAATGAAGTAAAGCAGTATAGTGTTCATTTCCTTTGCTTTCTTTGGCTCCCAACATGTAGAGACGACGTGCCTCTTCAATATTTCCATGATAGGCTTCGAGTTGTGCCCAACATTGATAGGCATACGATACAGTAGGTTGAAGAACAATACCTTGTTGAAATTTTTCACGAGCCAAATCAAACTCACTTTGACTCAAAAGAAGCTTTCCCCATGCACACCACAACTCACCATCGTACGGATGATATTTGGTTGCTGCTTCGTATAGAAACAGGGCCTTGTCGATTTGCTGATCATTTTCTTCCAATCTCGCCCAGGCCTGCCATAACTGAACTGCAGCAAAAGGATCTATCTCCGTTCCCATGCGATAACATTCTCTTGCTCTGTCTAAATTGCCTTCACGCTCTTCAAGCTGTCCTAAACTCAACCAGCTTAACGTATGTCTCGAGTCTAACTCTACTGCAGTAGACAAATATTTCCGAGATAGTTCAGAGTTGCCTGCCTTAAACTCTAAAACACCCAAGGCGTGACAAAACTGTGCGTTTTCGGGATATTTCTCTTTCCCACACAAAAGAACTTTGCGTGCCTCTTCAGCATTTCCTTGTCTATCATACAAAACACCCAAAGCATGCAAAAGATATCGGTTTTCAGGATTTCTTTCTAAACCATTCAATAAAAGGTCTAAAGCTGTTTCTACGTTGCCCAGACTATACTCCATCGCTCCCCATGAATGGTATACAGAAGCCAACTTGGGATTGGCTTTAAGAGCTTTCTGAAAAAGTTCCCTCGCTTCATTATATCTCTTGCGAAACTTTTGCAAGTCTGCCCAGCCTTGCCACAACAACGCATTCTCAGGATTGTGTTGCAGAGATTCTTGAAAAACTTTAGCTGCTTCGTCCAACTGGTGTTTCTTTCTAGACAAAACAAGGGCTAGTTTCATCCATACTGCACCACTTCGAGGCTTCTCTTTTGCAACGCTTCGGAGTAGTCTGATTGCTTCATCATAATGTCCTTCTTTCTCAAGGCTGGTTGCCAAAGCAACGCGAGTATCCGTCTCAAACTTGGAGACTCTTTCAGAAAATCCTCTTTTATTTGAGTATGTTCTGGAAGAAAATTCCTTAGACTCAAAATCATCCTTTTTGGCTTGCGCAGTCGGTTTGTTCAGTCTCGGTAGTACTTGAGAAAAGATGTGACAGTGCCGTGGTACCAAGTGGTAGACTTGCTTTGGAATAAATGAACATGCAGTCAACTGTTTCAAAACGAGCTGTTCAACTTTGGTATGTCTGCCACTGCCAAACGTACAAACAAAGGTACATTCCTTATAAAGTCGTTGCGCCTTCATACAACTACAATTTGGAAAGATTCCAGAAATGAGTCATTTCACTTGGGAGCAGTTACTGGTGAGTGTTGACATAATAGAAAGTGGACAAGACATTTTGTTCAACTTGTCGAAAAACTTAGGAGAAGTTCGAAGCAGTAGAATTTCCAGAAAGGAACGGAAAGCAAGATGAATTGCCTGTAAGTATTGTGCAGACGTGTTAGTTCCACAGTTTGGGTCTTACTTGTTTCTGGATAGCAAGTTTCTAGTTTTGTTGAAGCCTGCTTGGAAATGGGAAAATTCTTTAGTAAATATTGTTTAGTCGCCTATGTGATAAGATGTTGACGAGGCTTCTTTTTCCAATTAGATCTTTTGGGAAGGGCTTTCAGTTTTGTACAGAAGGACATTTTCAGCAAGGCAAAGATAGTTCAAGATTATGGAGAAAGGTTTCTTCCTGAAAAAGGTTAATTGATTATTCGACATCTTCTTATTGTAAATTAAGCATGAAACAGGTTCTCTACAAGAAATAGTAGAACAGGAGTTGTCTAACGGTGCGTTTCCATATTGTTTGAAACCCCATTTTTTCTTTGTTCAAACCTGTTTCAAGGTGCTTGTGCTGTCAATGAACCTCCTTCTTGTTCACGAACTGTGTTGAGGTGACGATCGATTGTGTCTCTTCTTGTGTTCATATATTCATGTATTCATATTGCAATAGATTGTTATGGGCAACTCACTTTTTGTATGTTTTGGTTCAAAAACTTACCCTTGATGAAACCACTCCTCTACGCAGCTGTATAAGAGAAGCTTATGATGTAGCACTCAAGGAGCATCATTCATGGTATGCAAATTTGTATTATGGCCACTACAGTTGAGAAATGCTAACATGATGTAGGGCTATACAGAAGACAGTACATGCAGCTCTCGTTTTTCTGCCGTCGAGAGAATTTTTCTATAGAAAAATAGGTGCGAGTTGGATAATAACATTGGACTATATGTTTACGAAACCAACAATAGGTGTAGATATTCATAAGAGAGATTCCTATATGAAGAGAGGAGACAAAGCTCTTGGTAAGGAACAAAGAAAATAACTAAGATGCAATCGATATATAATATGTGATAGGCACAATTGTCGAAAGAATGTATCATTTCTATGAAAAAAACGGTCTTTTGCAGTTACCATGAAGACTTTTTACCGACTGCCTTTCAAAGTTACTGTTCTATTGAATACAATTCTCGTAGGTATCGTAGAGTCCTTATCACAACAGAAAAATCCCAGTCTTTCAAACTGAAATATGTCTCCAGGATGAATGTTCTTAGCCGCATCGTATTCCAACAGTGCCTTTTCTTTTACAATCTCGCTTTCAGGATTGATATCATTCAGCCATGCATCGCCCTTTATAAAACCGGGTTGTTCAGAGAGAAACAAATTGTTGTAGAGTCGAACTTCAACTGAAGTTGAAAACTTTGTCGACGCAACCCAATGAAGGACACCCTTTGGTTTTTGAGTTTTGTCAGGGTCATAAGATGCCACAATAAACTCGATTTTGGAAGGATCTTCAGCGCTCCACTTTATATCTTTGGCTTTAATAGGATACGCATAACGTAACAAAACAGTCTATGTTAAAGAAAAAAAATGTGAATACCCAACTAGATATGAATGCCTAAGGATACAGAACTTACCTTTCCTGGCGCTAAACCAAAGAAATCTCTTTCATCCTGTAGACGAAAGTCGCTCTTCTCGATAAAAACTTCTTTCGTAAAGGGTGACGTATGATTTCCCTTCCTTTCATCCTTTGGATGGTTAGGTACTTGAAGCCACTCGACATGATCCTCTGGAAGGTTTTCAATAATTATCTATCAAAGAAATGCAGTCGATATGTTTTCTTTTGAATAAGAAGATGCTTACTTTCAAAGGTTCCAAGACACACATCCTTCGAAGAACTTGAGGATCTAAGCACGTACGGCAGGCATTCTCCAATTTATGAAAACCAATCAAATTGTCACCACGAGTAACTCCTACCGAGGCACAAAATTTTCGAAGTGCTTCTGGTGGAAATCCTCTACGTCTTAGACCCATCAAGGTAGGCATTCGAGGATCATCCCAGCCTCTCACATATCCTTTATCTACCAAGAAAGTCAATTTTCTCTTTGAAACGACTGTATGTGTTACAACAAGTCGAGAAAATTCCCAAACAAATGGACGATACAGATCAAGCGCTGCCAATAACCAATAATAAGAGTCACGACGTATCTCAAACTCAAGAGTACATAGAGAATGTGTTATCCACTCCAAAGAGTCGACAATACAATGAGCAAAGTCATAAGATGGATAAATACACCACTTATCACCGCTATGAGGATGTCGCTTGTATCGAATACGATAAGCAATTGGATCTTGCATACATGGATTCGGATGTTGCATATCGATTTTCATTCTTAGAATGGCTGCTCCTTCTTCGAACTTTCCAAACTTCATATCTTCAAACAGTCTTAGAGACTCTTCTATAGGTCTATTTCTCCAAGGAGAGTCTTGTTTCTTCTCTCGGTATTGTGAAATTTCATCTGGTTTCAAATGACAAACGTATGCCTTATCTCGCTTGATGAGTTCAACAGCTAACTCGTATAGTTGGTCAAAGTAGTCAGAAGTAAAAGTTATCTTTGCCGGCTCATAACCTAACCATCTGACAGACTCTTCGATGCTCTTGATAAACTCTTCTCTTTCTGCTTCAGGATTCGTATCATCATAACGAAGAATACAAATGCCATTTTCTTTTTGTGCGTAACCAAAATTCAAAAACATAGACTTGGCATGGCCAATATGTAAAAAGCCTTTTCATACGAATCAATCCAAAATCACAAACTTTCAACAGTATCAATATACCATTTGGTTCCGGAGGAAAACGACAAATCACTTTCCCTCCAGTGGCTAAACGATGTCTCTCTAAAAGCTCAGGTGTGTTCCTTGCAGTTTCTAAATCTCTAGCTGACATTATGTTTGGAATACCCGCAAAAGGATCCCAATTCTCCTCTTCATCCTAGACAAATAAGATAGCAGATCAATATCAACGCGATGGACAAAGTTATCTGTATATCAACTTGCCTTGTAAGCTTCCTTTTTCTTCAATGTCTTCACTTCATTGGTTTCTCCTTGAGTCTATCAATATGTCTATCAGTCGTTTCTCAAACACAATACAAATAGCTCTCTCACTTTTTCAGAAATGGACAGACTATTGAGCATATCTTGCAACTGTCTCTCCACTTCGAAGCGGACCGACTTGGCATCTGCAAAACGTAAACTGGTCAACACTTGTTTCACGAGAATTCCAATATTGGTACGACTCCTAAAGAGTTAAAGTATATATGTAAAGAAGAATGTAACAAGATGCTATAACAAACCCTTTTGTCTCCACAAGACTGCGGTTTTCTTCTAGTACTATTTTTACCTTTTCACAAATGTCTTCCTTTGTAACAGTCACACCAACTCCAGCATGTTGTTCCAAAATAGATTCTTCGACCTTTTCTACATTCCATTAGATAGTTGACTTTACCACAATTGTTTGCAAAAAGTCTTGCCTTCTCCAACGGAAACCAAAAACTCTATTGCGGCGTCTAACTGTGCTTTCGTAGTTATACGTTCTTCACCGATCATCTGAAACAGTAAACTTCTGTTGGCCAAAGGAAGCTTAGGTTGAGTGACCGCATTGTATAATAAGAGACATTTGTTTTTGTTTCTTTCATTTTCTATTTACAAAAATAATGTTACTTGATCACAGATGAAAAGATATTGGATTGAACACTTTACCATTGGTAACTAGAGAAGCACTTCGCAGGGCTTCCAAAGTAGAAAAATAGACCTTTTCGTTTCTTGCTGCAGTTTTTGCTAGCTTTTCTTCCATTCCAAAGGAAAGAAGTTTGCCTAGTCGTTCTTCATAGGCTTCAGACATTGGTATCAGAGAGTGAGAATCGACAATTAACTTTTTCTAATGATGCCAACAATATATTACATTTCAAGATAAAATGTCTTCACTAACACAAATAACTTTTTATTTATACAACCACTCCAATATATTTGTTCATTTAGATGATAGTAAAAGTTGCTAACCCGAAACATTGTTACTTCATTGATCTAGTCCAAGTTGGAGTTTCGGGGGACGTCTAGAGAAAATGCAGAGTATTGGAAGGCTTCGTTATGCTATTCAGAAAGGTTTCGTTTTTGGTAAGGATTGTAAGTACGACGTTGGACTAGTCTGGATTGCGTCCAACAAGGGCTATTGCTGTACAGGTGATCTAAAAGTGAGAGGAGCAACTCAGCTTCCTTCACGGTTTTATCACTTGACACCCTTGTCTATGAGTTTTGCTTTACAACAGCCAACAGTGTTGTCAGGAAATCATTCCATTTCGTTCAATACTGGAGTATTTTTGCCGTCCTGGTATAGATTCTATTGTAACAGGTCCTTCTCAACAGAAGCTTCTCAAGAAAGCAAACAAGAAACGGTTTCTATTAAAGTTCCGCAAATGGGTGAGTCTATCAAAGAAGGTACACTAATCTCGTGGCAAAAGTCAGTTGGCGATAACGTGGAGATGGATGAAGTGATCGCCCAGATTGAAACGGACAAAGTCACAGTAGAAGTAAGAGCTCCAGAAAGTGGAACTATTTTGGAAGAGCTGGTAAAAAGTGGTGAGAATGTTGCTGTAGGAGCTGAAATTGCACGTTTGAAACCAGGACCTATCTCAGAAGTGGCTTCTGAAACTGAACCAACAGAAGCAAAGACACACTCTCAAGTTGGACAGTCAAGTCCTGTTCCTATAAAAGTCCCAGAAATGGGAGAGTCGATAAAAGAAGGAACTCTCGTTTCTTGGAGTAAATCTGAAGGCGATTTTGTAGATATGGATGAAGTAATTGCACAAATAGAGACTGACAAAGTAACAGTTGAAATCAGAGCTCCTCAAAAGGGAATTTTACAAAGACGATTAGTCAAAGAAGGAGATAGCGTCAAAGTTGGAAGTGATATTGCCATGTTGCAACCTTCTTCGGCACCTGCTCAACAGCAAGCTTCGAAGGATACAAGTACTAGTGCAACTTCTCTCAGTAGTAGCGGAGTGAGTAGTCAGAAAGCAACATCGACTACTTTGAAACAGCAGCCAGAAAGGCAATCTGTGTCAACTTCTCCTTCTTCACCTCCCAAGCCACCTAAACAAGTTGCAGATATAGGTAAACAGAGTTTTGAAGACTCTCAAGAAGGTGTGAAAAGAATAACCATGACACGTATGAGACGTCGAATTGCGGAAAGGTTAAAGGAAGCTCAAAATACTGCTGCTATGCTTACTACTTTTAATGAAGTGGACATGTCAGCGTTGATGGAGCTGAGGAATAGCTACAAAGAAGCCTTTGAAAAGAAACATGGCATTCGTCTTGGCTTCATGTCTGCATTTACTAAAGCAGCTACTTTGGCATTGATGGAACAACCTGAATTGAATGCTTATATTGACGGCAGTGATATTGTATATCATGATTATGTGGACATTTCTGTCGCTGTTTCGGCTCCTACAGGTCTTGTAGTTCCTGTGATACGAAACTGTCAAAAGTTGAGCTTTGCAGAAATTGAAAAAGCTATCCATACGATGGGAGAACAAGCTAGATTGGGCAAACTAACCGTTCAAGATATGCAAGTAAGTTTTCAGTTTACTTAGTACTTTTGCCAGCTCATCAGTTAAAAGGGCGGTACTTTTACTATTTCCAATGGTGGCGTTTTTGGTTCTCTATTGTCGACTCCAATCCTTAATATGCCACAAAGTGCTATATTGGGAATGCATGCCATTCAAAAGAGGCCCGTTGTGGTGAATGATCAGGTACGTTGGCAATTTTTGGACCGTTTCAGTTAATTCTAAATCACTCTTGTTAGATCGTTATCAGGCCCATGATGTATCTTGCTCTTTCTTATGACCATCGACTAGTGGATGGAAGGGAAGCAGTAACCTTTTTACGTAGAATCAAAAGTTTAGTAGAAGATCCTCGTAAAATGTTACTGGACATTGATATTTAAACTTCGCATAACAGGTTTGTTGTGCTAAGGTTTCCAAAACTTGGAAATTACAATAAAGAGCCCTGCAAGTGCAAATATAGCTGCAACAATATAAAGAATGAGTTTGTTCGCAAGAGCACGTCTCGTCATGGAAGATAAAAGTCCCCGACTTCGAAGAAGTGCTGCGTCTATCTTTGACAAACCTTCTCTTGTATGCAAAATGGTCTGTCTTTGTGCACTTAAATCTTCTAAAATTCCGCGAGTCACTTGTTCCGTTTCCTCCAAAGTTTTACGACTATTATGTAGCACTTCATTTCCTTTTTCCAGTTTTCCAGATACCGAAACAAACTTTTGACGTTGCTCTAACGAACCAGACTCCAGATCTTGCTCAACTTCTCTCAACAAATCGTTACGTTCCATGTTTTCCCGTTCTTCTGATAAAATAATCTTGGCATCTTTCCAATCCTAGAGATATGAAGATGAATATGAAGAAAAAGGAATATCAAGAATCCTACTTTTCGTAAACTCTCCAGTTGCTTCTTCAGATTAGAGACTCGCTGAATGTTGTCCCGTCTTTGAGGTTCCACTGTGTCGGAATAAGCTTCCAACTCCAGCGAATTCAAACTCTGTGAGGCTTGATCCAACAAACGCTCTGCACGTTTCAGCGATGTCTATAATAAGAATGACAAGTTGTGAGATTTTTGGTAAACAACCTTCTAGATAAAGTCTTACTTTGCGTTCGTCCAACGAGGCTAGAGAAGAATATGCTTGATTAACTTCAACTCTTAACTCTGAAATTAAGCTCTCGACTTCCCTTTGATAGTGCTGAAACATTCGGTTGCTACCGGCTGAATCCATCTTATATACAGTACTCGTTACAAACTAGAGACAAATTGGGTTAAATAATTTAATGTGCTTTTCAAGTGCTCGGCATCTTTACGAATGATGACAGAGTGTTACGACCGTTTGAATGTGTAGATGATATTTTCATTATGAGCACTCTTCAATATTCTAGCTTAATTATACAATGATGTGTGCATAGTGCAAACTTGTAGTTCTTTGCCAAGAACATTTTCTACTCAAAGGACCTGTAAAAAAGCGAAAAATGTTTGAGTTGGTACCGTCCAATACGTTCAAAATTCATTTACTTAGTGACATCAATACGTTCCACTATTGGGCTCAAGTTGCAAAGAAAATGATACAAAACTGGGAAATTACAAAATTGAAAAAAACACACTTCAAGAATTGTGCTCTTCCAATTCCATGTCAATGTATTCCATTCCTGGATCTTGCGTTTTATCCCACAGCTTATCCTGAGAGCCAGAAGAGACGGATGACGACGAAGGGTTGTCTGTACTTCGATTTTGGTGAGATGCTTGATAAGAGTTGCTCCGGTTGCATATTTGCATGAGTAATAAACCATCCAAAGCATCGTTAAAAGCAGGTGACTCCGCAAGTTGCAAAGATGTAGATAGTTGGAACGAATTTCCATAGCTGTTATCTTCATTCGCAGCACCTTTGAGACTCAACTCAGCAGGCGCCGAAGCTGCCACTTCTCCTGGAGTACAAATGCGACTTTTTCCTCTTTTATGACGACCTCTACGTGCCGACGAAAGATATTCCTCCGACTTGGGAATCCAACCTGGATGCAACGCCATCCAAGATTCCAAGTTCCTAGCACAAGGTGCCGCATTTCCTGAAATGGTGCGTCCTGTCTTGGGATCCCAAACAGTTACTCTAGGCTCCCGATGCGTAGTACCAGTAAAACTTGATGGTGATATAAATAGTGAGGGCATCTGAAAGAAATTCTCATTGCTCGGATATATGTCTTCTGCTTTGGGACTGGTACTCAACGAAGAGGTCGGGGGGCTCATATGAATAGCTTCGGATGATGAATTTCGTTTATAGAGACCGCTTTCTAAAAGTTTTACGGTGTTTTCTAAAACTTCCTTCATATAAGCTTCATCGTCGTTGCCTCTTGGGTTTCTTCCTGATCGGCTTGTTTTGTAGAAAACATAACCCGTTATGTTTTTCCATTTATCAACGTTTTCTAGACACGAGCGGTCGCGCAAAAACATAAATTCTTCAACAAGATAAACAAGTGCTTCCTGTAACTTTGTGGTTTCCTCTGAAGACCAGTCTATGGCCTTCTTGGTTTGTAACGAAGAAAACAAACTGTCCTGTTGCATTATAACTGAGGTTGAACCAGTGGCTCTTGTCTCTTCGTCGCCTACTTTTCCTTGGTTATCAACTTCCAAATTACTACTCACTATAGTCAAAACTTTTTCGGCACTAGCTATAAGAACGTGGGCAAGTTCACTGTTCGCAAGCAAATTGGAGAATGCAGCTTGAATTTGTTTCTGTCTACGAAGTAAAGACCTTCTTTTGGAAGACTTTAGCTCGTCTGCCTTTTCTTCCCAACCAGGATGGGAATCCAACCATGTCTTCAAATTCTTTCTATAAGGAGCAGCGTTACCTGCAACAGTCTTACCAGTTAACGGCTCCCAAACAGTTACGTGTTCATCCTCAGGAGGCGTAAAAAACAAAGAAGATAAAGGTAAAAAGTGACTATTATGAGCCGCGGAAGAATACGGTTCTGTTTCTGTTCTCTCTGGTGTACCGAACTGTGTTGGCAACGAGGAAGCTTCCACTTTTCCATAGCGGGTCTTTGATGAAGGAATGGGTATGGCTTGGGAAGGTGTTGCCGGACGTTTTAAACTCCAGCCATTTTTCTCGGTATTCTTTACAGGACCTTCCATACAGATAACCGTGGCTACTTTTGTTTACCAAACAAACTTTTCAAGATGACAAAATATGCACACTTCACTGTGACCGCAAGAGATAAATTCCCATCCCAACTCTTATCTTTTCCACTTGCTTCTAGTTCTTATATAGTCATAGAAAACAACCCATCACAAGACTCAATTAGACGATGAAGACCACGTATGAATCTCGTCAACTCGCAAGCACATCATCCAATTTTCAATCGACGTCGACGATGATCAAATACAGATAGTGTCTGCATAAATTCTCCCCAAACCTGTATGTGGTAGTTGTTCCTTTCGCAAAGTCGTCTATAGTCGATAATGAAGGCGTTCAAATACTTTTCCTGTTAACTTAGTCCTAGAATCTGTTGAAGGATTGCTGATTCTGAATCCTTCAAGTGTATGCATTTTTGATTCTAGAAATAGCTACTAAATATATTTTGAAAAATTTATATATCTTTAATGTCATTATGATCTTGAGAAGCTGATGTTTCTGTTTGCTCTTTTGTGCATCTAAATTAGAAATGAAAAAGCTGGAACAAATATTTCTTCCCAAGGAGATATTATTTCCGAGTTCCATTATACTGTATGTGGCGGGCTGACATTTGAAATGTGTTGGTTTGCTGTCCAAATTTGTCGCCTTAACTTTCAAATGTCGTGATAACTTGAAATGAAATGATGCATAGAAATACGATAGGAAAAGTAAGTCAGTTTACCTTATTTCTTAGCTGAATATAAAGGTAAAGGGTTCTAGAATAATGTATACATTGCAACCCAAGGTGGACATAACTTTGACATTATTCGAACCGATAATAGACCTATTCTTGTGAGGCAACTGGAACAAGACCTTGAAAGCTTACAAGACCACTATCAACCAGACGTGAAGCATATTTCAGAAGAAAATTTAGAAAAATACACAAACATAAAACCTCCATCGAGGGCTGCGTCGAGTCAGTTGTTCCTACAAACTCAAAGTGCATTTCTAAACGACAGTAAGACACTCTGCAAAGATGAAACAGAAACAACGGATGCTCTTCGGATAGCTCTTTGGAATACAACAAGACATGGAGTTTATCTACCAGACTCTATTCTTCATGATAGGAGGCAGCTCTATAGATTCTGCACAGACTTTTGTTATTTGTGGACTATGGATGAGTTGCGAGAATACTGTAGTGCAGCGGGATTATTAGCATGCGGGACAAAGGTTGGCAAGAAAATTTAACTTTTGTGCAACTTACATGTGAAATTTGTTTAGACAGAATTGTTACGTCGAACATATTTGGCTCTTCATCATGCCCAAAAGGAGTTTCTAGAAACCTAAAATGGAATATTCCTGAAGGATATCACACTATGTAAAATCGCAATAAAATATAGGATTTCAATAAAAGTAGAAAGAAAATTTACAAAATTAACCAGGAAATGAAAACAACTTTGAACAGCGACCATTTCACTTTTCTTGAGCTAAATGTCGAGGAACTACAAAAAGTCCTGTTGCTTCAGCATGCACACTACCGTCTTTATCATAAATACAGCCTTTTGCATATAATTTTCTACCTTCTTGTTTCTCCAAAAACGCTTCAACTGTACGAACACTGTTGAGCGGTATAGGTTTGCGGTAATTTATATTCAAATTGGCTATGCAACTATCGTAAAAAAACAGCTACAATAAAAGGTATATTGATAGACTTACCTGTCATGGCAAAAGAACCACTCAAAAAAACAGCACTACCAAGGCAATCGTCCAGTAGTGTAGCAATAGCACCTCCATGGACATAGCCTGGTGGTCCTTGAACACGTTCCCCAGCACGCACAACATATGTAACTTTATTTTCTTCTCTTTTATGAAACATTCTGACCGAGAACTCTTTGTTGGCAGCAATAAAATGCTGCTCTTCCTTGATGGGTAGCACTTTCGCCATGAATTTTACATCAAAAGGTTTGTTTCCAGCATCTTCTACTTGCATACATAAGGTATTGAATTCTTCTTCCAAATTATTTTGCACGTTATTACTATCTCTTTGACCATCTTCATAAGAAAAAGTCATTGCAATACAATTGCTAGTTTGTCTGTCACCCGTATAAACCAACGAGTCAAAAATTCCCCCGATGGACTCATTTGCTTTGGAATCAGCTCTTTCATTGTTCTCGTGGACACCGCTGTTCTTGGTGATAGTTTCTTCTAAACTTGAATGGGTAAAGTTATGAGCCACTTGTGTTGATACTGCCTTAATTTTATTTCTTCAAAAGTGTACAAGCGATAGAATATTTCCAGAGGAAACATGTCTTGGTACTTGTCTCTTTGCTGAAAAAAAGTCATTCATTATTATTATAATTGTAAGGAGAACCAGTTTCTTATTGTTATCAAACATTTATCAACTTGGATGATACAGAGTTTGTATAGTTTCCCTAACAATTATAGAAATGTAATCCAGTCTGTAACAAGATAAATTCCATTTTATAAAGAAACCTGGAAAATAGATGGAGTAGAATCATTTTCAAGTTTCCAAATACTATTACTGTCTTTATCATGCATGTTCATTTTTCATTCATATACAAGAGCAACTTGTAGAAATGGCCAAGAGGAACAATAGGTCGTGATCGATGTTATGGGACCTAACTGGACAATATGGGGGACTACACTAAGAAGCCTTACAGTATTTAAAGATAGATTAAGTCTTGCAAGAAACACGTCAAAGCTCAATGCATTGCAAAATATAAAATATTTGAGGACACTACACGTTGGTGCTGGACAGCTTGACAGTTCTTCAGTGAAAACTTCAGTGACTCCATACGACGTCACGAGAGAATCTTCGCAAGGAAGTTCCGTCGACACCAGTAAGTCTCAAGAGAATTCGCAAAAGATGACGCTGTTGCAGCGTGTAAATATTCCCATGTCTCATCGAAAGATGAATATTGTTGCGAGAATACTAAAAGATATGCCTTTGTCGCAAGCAGAAGCACAAGTTGCAGTTCTAAATAAGAAGGCTGCAAGGTATCTGTCACCTCTTTTGTTGAGAGCTAAAGAAAAAGCAGTTTTAGAAGATAAGAAAGATATTAATCGACTGAAAGTTGGTAGGTTTCCTGTTCTCTTTCTTTTTCTGTTTTTCATCGAGGTAATTCAGGAAGTGTGGTTGTCAATCAAGGTCCAGCACCTAAAAGAATAGTTCCTTGGCATGGAAAGGGAAGATTTGGCGTTCGAAAGACGTATAGTTGTCACGTAACGATTGGTTTATGCGAAATGTCGGATGTTGAACTGCCGAAGAAAAAAACTTGGGTGCCGAACCGTTTTCCTTTACAACCAGAGCCACGAAGGCCGTTACCTGAGTTACCAAAACCTTGGCTATTGAGAAGCTATATGGATCTGGGATCTGGAATATTATCGAAGAGACAACAAGACATTACTGGAAAGTAGCACAAACAGTTTATCTTGTATATCATACTATTCTTTCAAGTTCCTTCGCATACGATATGTTTTGTTCAATTAAAGAAAGCAATTCGTTGCTATTCAAAACATCCAAAGTGTTTTCATGCTCTTCTATGGTTTTAAATACAAGCTGTTGTTTCTCTATACTCCAACCTCTTTCTTCTATAAACTTTTTAAACTCATCTAGAGAACCTGACGAACAAATGAATAATACATTATCTTCTACAAAACAACACAACTAACCAAACGATAACATTTTCATAGCATCATCAGAACTCAAGTATCTGTATGCCGTTTCCAGGCAGTCTGCAATGTCCTTTCGTACAGTATGAGCAAGTACTTGAGTGAAATATTGAAAATATTTGTTCGGACTGCTCTGAGACAAAGATAGGAGTTTTGCATAGGAACCTTCTGTAAGACACTGTTCTAAACGAATGGCAAACGTTACATAAGGATCTTCCTTTATACGCTATATTATAGATATTCATTCAGTTATCCATTCCAGTTTAATCATATGAGAACCAACCTTTTGTAAAAGTTCCAGCTCTGAGTGAAACTCTGCGATCCTATTTTGTGATAACAGTCTCATAAGATTCAACCCTATCAACAGACTTTCGTTTGAAGAAGGGGATAGAAAATTCCTAATAAAAGTTAGGAGATGATTCGCTTATCAACAAAAAAAAGTAACACACGAAACGTCAAGATACAAAGGTTTCAACTGCATGAAGTGACGCTCGAAACTTTCCATATCCTTGTCCACAATACTTAAGAAACAAGCCACTTCAAAAGTTGATCTTGCCAACAAAAATTCTCTATGTCAAAAGTCAGAGGATTGAAACAACTAAAAATAACCCTAAACAGACTCTTTGGAAACAGAAGAAAGTTGTGTCTTATATTGTAGACTAGGAAGTTTTGTCAACAGAACCTGTCTTGCGTGAAATTTTGTTATAAGAGAAACTTGCTTGGTCACATACCTTGACATCATTCAGTTGGTTCCAAGCTTGATTCAAGTTGGGTTTGGAACGGTTCAGTTCTTTTTCCACTCTGGATAACGCCTCCTGTCCTTGGTTAACTAGATGAGACATTTGAGTCCCACACCAACAAGAATAGAATAGAATTTGGAAATGAACTGTTGAAGGACCACAACTGCTCTGAGGAAATAAATAGGAGTTTATCATTTTACTGATATAATATACCCAACGAACATTTTTTAAACCTTGTATTTCTCATATTCATGAAATTCAAGCCTCTGTCATGTATCTTCTAATATCGACTAAATCTCATTTTTATCCATACTGATTATTCCAGTTCCGGCCGTCATTCTGAGCTTTGTTGGATTTGTCTAAGCATGTCTCAAGCCGTTCGTCTTTTCATTGGAAACTTGTCTTGGAAGACTACCAGTGAAGGTCTGAAAAGAGCATTTCAGAACGCTGTTGGTGCAGAATCTAGTATTGTGAACGCACAAGTCGTCATGGATAGGTATTCAGGACGTTCAAGGTATTTATTTGAACACTACCTTTGTACAAGGAAGCTCAAGAAGTTGTAGGGGATTCGGTTTTGTAACTTTTGAATCGCCTGAAGATGCTGCTTCAGCAGTAAATCTACTCAACGGAAAAGATCTTGATGGACGAGCTATTAGAGTAGATTTGGCACATGAACGTGAAGAAAGTGCTCCCCGTCAGCGCAGACGTAATGACGCTGATGAAGACTATTTATAACTCTTCTTTGGTTTTTTACAAAGTTTAGTAAGATATCGTCGTCGTTGATAGAGCAGAAACCATTCCCATGCGTTTTTATAGCCAGTCAGTATAAGATAAAGATGAATGTTGTCAACTCGGATATTTTTGGAGGACTTTTTGTGAGTTGTCGTCAAACATGAAAGAACTGCTGATCAAAATCTATCAAAGCCCCCTTTTGGGACACTTGTGTTGGTTTCCACAATGTTGGAAACTTTAGCAGCAGACCTTTTGAGTCGGTTTCTAGGACAATATATAGAAGGCTTGGAAACCAAAAATGTTAGTTTGGGTCTTTGGTCAGGAAAACTTTGTCTTCGTTCTTTGTCACTAAGGACAGAGGCCCTGTCGGTTTTCATGGCTTCGTTAGGTCTAGACTTGGGCGCCTCTGTGAGACAAGGAGAAATTGAAGAATTGGAAATCTCAGTACCTTGGAAAAATATCTGGAATAGTTCCTCTGTTATCTCGTTAAAGGGTCTGCGAGTTGAAGCTATACCTGCCAGTGCCTCTATTTCAACACAGGAACAATCTCACAATGCACAACGAAGAAAACGCGCTAGATTGGCAGCGGATGAAGCCCTCAGAGAAACTAAAAGGCAGGCACTAGTGGAGCTGAGTACTAGTATGAAACAGAACCCTAACAGTAACAACAATCTATCAACTTGGTATCAACGTCTGCTTACTCGAGTTATCAGCAGGGTTCAAGTGAATATTTCTGATATTGTTGTGAAATATATTTTAGATGAAGGAAACAGCTTTCGTATAGCCAGTTGGTTTTATCTCAAGTTTATGTCTGTTTTGTCAACGGATAGAAGCTGGGAACAAAACTTGGGTGATCTATCGGACGGTCCTATTCTCTACAAAGTTGTTAATATACAGGACCTTTCGTTTTATGTTGGAGAAGATGTCTTTAGCGAAACAGCATTATTTGAAGAAGGCAGTGGTGACAATGCGAACTTTGAAACAAATCAAAGGTATAGACTGTTTGGTCCTTTTTCTTCAACTTTACAAGCGAAATTGCGAAATCCTATGGAAGATGTAAAAGAAGATCAACTCATTCCTAGTGCGGTTCTGTATCTTTGTGTCCACAATTTTGAATGCTCGTTGGATAGATTGCAATATGTAAGCATGATAAAGTTATTGGAAGCATTTTCGCAAAAGACAAATAAGCCTGAGAGTCCAAGAGAAAAATGGAAGTGGATTGTTGAAAAAGTATTTCCTGGTATTAGTAAAAGAATCAAACAAGAAAAAAATTTACAAGTGGAGACGATGAAGTTGCGGAGGTTGTACATGCTTGAATATTTTGAATTACGTGAAAAATATTTGTTGCAAGTGTATTCTAAAATCAGACAGGATAATAATGCGAAAGATATTATATATCCGAAGCGCCTTGAAGAGTTGGAAGATTTGTTGGAATTGGATGATATCCTTTTGTATCGTGATATAATTGAAGAAAAGTTAAATTCTAGTACAGTTCCTTACTTTGAGAAACAAATGGATACAGTGAGTTCGAACAAGGAAGATGCAAGGAATATTGGTTGGTTGCAATGGATGAGTTCCTACTTCGCCTCCAAGAAAGAAGAGCCAAAACAGTCTGCGACCTCATCTGATAGTCTCAAGACAGCGGAAGAAGGCCCTGTAGATATCTCTGGTTTAGATGAAAGGGCTTCTTTAGAGTATAGTATTTCTGACTTTACTGTTCGTAATAACGATTGTGATGACTGCAGTTTATTCCGTGCCGATGTAGTTATTGAAAAGGCATCTTTTACAGTCTGTGATAATGGATTAGAAGGAGAGAAACTTCCGTTTGCAAAAGTGCTGCTTGGAGGCTTGTCGTTTGGTCTTGAGAAACGTGTTTCAGGGACTGTTCGAGTTGACTTGCTATTTAACTATTTTTCAGTTGTCGACTGTCGTAAGGAAGAATGTGCTTTGTTGATTAGTCGAAAGTCGAGAGAAGAAGAAAGTAGCAGTTTATCGTCCAAAAATGATATTGTTGAATATTCGTTGCGTGATCAAGTGGATTTTCTGCTACAAGACCCATTTGCTAGAATAGAAGGAACATCAAAAGGCCTATTTGGTGTGTTTAAAATAGAAGTGGGTGAACAAGATGATAAGAATGGCATATATGGTAGATTTGGCGGCATGCAAATTTCTATTATTGATCAGAGCTTTCTCAAAACGCTATTTAGTGTTTTTCAAGTACCCAAAAAGAAAACAGATTTGATTCAAAGCGTTTCGTTACGTGCCAAAAAAGGTTTATCTGAACTTCGGGCATATCTCGAATCCCGTTTATACGAAAGAAAGAAGCGTTTTCAGATGAAGATTTTAGTAGAAGGTCCATCGATTTTTTTGAGTTCTTCGACGAGAAGAGATGGTGTATGGTTCAATTTTGAAACGTTGAAACTAAAAAATTGTTCACATGCAGCACTTGAATCTAATCAAACGGTTGTGTACAAGTCGATTGAAGATGTTTCTTCTGTCTTTGGTTTCTATCAACTTGAGTTGAACGACTTGAATGTCAAATATATGGAAAATATAAGCGAATTCGATACGACTGGTCTTGCTGTGTTAAAGTTAGACCGAATAACTTTATATTTTGTGACTTTGTTGGATGCTGTTACAGCTTCAACTTGCAAGGAACTTCCAGCTTTTGTCAAGGATGTTCAATACAGACCTCTTACTTACCTTCTTGGAGAACTTCCTGCTTTGGATTTACATATCCAACCCCAGTTTCTTACATTTTTAACAGATATTATCCACGGTGTTTGGTTTATGGATTATAACAACTATGAACGAGTAGAGTATTTAGAAGCTTTTCCAACTGCTGAAACAGCTGTTATGTCATCTGTGGAAGTAGGTGAGGAAGCGTTTGTTGATAGAAAAATTGAATACCTTGCATATTTTACTTCGCAGTTGAAAATACCAAGAATCAATGTTTTGATTGGCAATCGTCAAGGAAACATTGATTTGAAGGCTAGCTGGTTCCAATTGTCCTTTTCCTTATCATTTCTTTTTGAGAAGAAACAAATTTCCTTTAGCTTCGAAAAGTTTGTATTGAAACAATTATTCTCGAAGCAACAACCACAACATTTATTTATTTGTGAAGACCAAGTTCTCTGTGAAAGGAATCCTTGTGCTTTTTACATAGAGGCACAGTTTCACCATCATACCTTTGAAGACAGAATCCATGTTCGTGTCGCACCTATCAAAATTATTCTAGAGTCTTCAGTTTATGCAGATATTGGAAAGATGGGATACGATGAGCTGGTTTTAAAGGATAGAGGTCTTGCGAACATTGTTGATTGTCAAGATTTCAAAAAGCAGGATGAATCGTATTCTCCGAAAAGAACAGTGTCCGTTGATTTTGTTTTTGAAGAGTTGAGGTTTGAAATGTTACGGAATCGTTTGCCCTTTGCTATATTTTCTATCTTGAAACTTAGTGGTAATTTAAGCCATGTAGATCAGGTTGGTTTTGAAGGACAAGGAATCTTTAGTAATATTACTCTTTGTAACATGTCAACGGAATTGGAAGTTTGCAGGAAAGTATTGAATATTCCACATTCCGATTGTGGTGGTCAGTGGAAGTTGGGTTCGTTGGTAACTGCGATGAATTCAGAAAGCAGTCAGAAATTCATAGACATTCCAGAGCTGCAAATTACCACGGAGCAGTTTTACTTTATATTTCTTTCCTCATTCTGGACTGAACTCAAAGCTCAAGTGACAAATACCATAGCAAATTTATTTCCTTTTAATGATTCAGAACCATCAAAAGTCAGTAGAGAATATCCAAAATATGCTCCTTTTTTGTTATGGATGACTTGTAATATTTTTGAGCTTGATATTCCTCGTAGCTCATCTTGTAAGGATGCTGTGAAGTTGATAGCCAAGAATTTTCACTTGAAAAACAAGTTGCAAGTAGCCGTCAATTACAATATAGGGTTTTCAATAACCACAGATTCTGTTGATGGTATGCTTTATCAAATGACACTTGAGTCGAACATGCCATCAAACAAGGAAGCTTTTTGTAAACCGTTTCTCTTGGACGCTGTTTTGGAATTTGATATTGATACTGCCTCATGTTATGACTTGGCTTCGTTAGATATGACGGAACCTCCTCCTGATGTATTTATCCGACTGAAATCTACACGAGACACCATATTTCATGTATCTGAAGTTCAATATACTACGTTGTGTCATATTCTGTATGGAAATTTATCTGAGGATATCGAGAAAGAAAATATTGCCAATCTTATTTGCCGTCGCAAGTCAGAAGACTCGTTATTATCTTCAAGTCCTGAAAACATGTTACCTGGTGAATGGTTATTGCCTCGACGTTCTCCTAGTAAGATACCCGTAGGATATAGAGCTATATTGGAGTTCCCACAGTTGAGTTTATCTTTGTTTTCTGGTGGATCTGACAATCAGGCCCATTACCCGATAGCAAATATAGATTTCCATGGGATGAGTTTCTTTATAGATTATTATGATGACGGTCGTTTGAGTGTTGAAACTTCTGCTATTTATGGCACCATGAGGGATACAAGACCTCGTTCTTCTCAACGCACAACATTAGTTGTTCCTAATAAGGATCCTCAACAGTAAGCTTATTTTTGTTATTGGTTTGTTCAATGTTTTGATCACAATGATTCAAGGGACAATCAACCTCTTCTTGTCATGAAATATTATGGATGGCCGGAAGCGGCTTCAGTATATTCATTTTCTTTCTCTTCTCTAAAATTTTTTGTGGTTGCAGATTTTATTCGTACAGTATATCGACTTTCAGTTCCATTCTCAGATGCTTGCTATGATCCTTGGTTACTTGAACCAGAGTCGTGGGAAGAATCAACGAGAGTTTTTAATCAACCTTACTATGGTAAACAAATTACAGTGGTCTTTTCGAATTGTCAATTTTATTTTCCTGCCGATTTATCCCGATCAGATAGTCATGCATTGGTTCTTGGAGGAGATCTCGTTTCAAAGTATGACATTTCATCAGAAGAGTCTGGGGTCTATCGTTTTATAGGAAAGAACATGCATGTGTTGTTGGGTTTAGTTTCCGAGCCAAACCTTTTAAAGGCACTGTATCCATTTGAACTCACTATTGACTACAGTTTTGGTTCAGATTTGAGAGTGCTTCGAGTCAATGTGGACTCCATATTATGTCGCCTTGGTATTCATGACGCTCCCATTGTGTTTTCAGTTATCTGGAGACTTTTTGTAGCTGATGCCGAACAGATGTCTACGAACCAAGATGACAGTAGTGTTTCACATGGTGAACTTGTTGAGAAAGATAATTATTTACGGGATTCTGAAGCATCCAAAGTTCCTATTGATTTTCAATGTAATGTTCAAGGGATACGACTAGTTGCATTGGAAGAGACGAGAAATTCTTGCATTCCTGTATTAGAAGCTCGTGTGGATAGATTACGAGGGACTTTTCGAGACTTTTTATGTGGTCAGATACAGTTGGAAGTTGCCGTTTTTCTGTTTCATGAGAAGAAGGGTTGGTGGGAACCCGTTTTAGAACGTTGGCCTTGTCATATCCATTTTTCCATTGGCTCTAAAAATACGTTGGTGTTTGAGTTGCTCTCAGAACATCGCTTAAACATCAATAGCACTCAAGTAGCAGTCGAAGGAGTATTGAAAGCAGTGGATAACTTTCGTCACTTGATTCAACACATTCAGCAAGCAGACCTTTACTGTAAGAACAACGAGTACACGATTTCCACCGACAGACCAAGTGTTGCAGCCTTTGTTGTACATAATGCACTGGGTGTACCTATCTCGTTGACTTTTCCTTATGACTCGAGTCGTTACGTTTGTTGGGAAGGAGAAGAAAAGGAAGTTGATATCCGAACAGATGAGCTGATAAGAGCCTTAACTGCCGTTTCTTCACAAGATACCGGTAAGTTGCATTCTAAATTGCTACGACAGACTTTTACTATAGGTTTTGTTGTTTAGATGTGAATCAAATAGAGTTTATCAATAGTTGCACTGTTCAAGTTCCAGGTTATGAAGTTGTGACTCTTTCAGCCTCTGAATATGGTGTTCATCTTGTCCCATTACATTTCATGGATAGCACCAACGTTGTACATTCTTCTTCCAACGTAGAAGTTGAAGGAGACAACCAGTCATGTATTATGAAGGACTCCATTGCAGTATGGGATGTTTCTATGAAAGATGGTTGTCCCTACTGCACTTTGCGTTCGAGATATCGACTATTGAATAAGACTTCTATCAAGATTGAAGTTACTTATAGTCGTAATTTACAGGTGTACAGTATTTTACCTGGAGATGCTTGGTCACCTCCTTTGGGGTTTGAGTATGAGCCTATTTACTTGAGACCTTGCATCAATGGTGGTATTCATTTTGATCGTGAAGAGTTTGCCAATGAAAGCGAGAAGCGACTTTTTTCTTGGAGTAGTGCATTGGAGTCTTTCCATGAGTTTTGGAGAAAGGCAACTCTAATTACACGAGAGGAAAGGAAGATGTCCAGGAAGTGGGACCTGGAGAACTACTCTGCTGAAGAGTTTATGCGTCATATGGAGAAATTTATTTCATTGGTCTGTTGTGTTTCAGATTTAGAGGATTCTGCTGTTTCAAGCAGTTGTTTGGATGAATTCTATTTCCTGTTATTTCCGCGAGTGGATGAGAAACGTCCATTTGGATGGGAAAACGGTTGGTTGGACTTGGAAATACATCCTCCAATGACAATTCAGAATGGATTACCACGAGAAGTAGCATTTAGGCTAAGAAAACCCAAAGGTCGTGTCTCAAGAATTTTTCATTCTTTTGAAGAAGAATCTTTTAGAGTTTTGGAGGGAATTCTGGAACCCTTACAAACTGCTGAAGTATTTTCGCTTTCTCATGAAATTTGGGAAAATACTTTGAGTTTAAGATATGATAATTTATCTAGGCCATGTAGAGGGAAACCAAACTATGAAGGTTTCATGAAAAGAGCAGATATTCCTGATTGGGGTCAAAGTGTTGCTTTGCAACCCAATAACCGAGTGGAGTTGTTTTCATTTTCAGGAAATGAATCTCTCTTGCCTAGAGGTCTTAATCTTCGTAGCCAGAAAGTGTTCGCACGTCTTGAGTTGACAGATGATGATAGGCGAGTGGGTCATCATTTCAGAATAGTGGCAGAATATTGGATGAGAAACAAATCGAGTTCTGCTATCAATGTTAGAGTAGTCAGTAGTGATGCTGTATCATTCTTTTCCTTGGCTCCTTGCCCTCCTGGGGAACCTGTAGATCCTTTTGTTGTTTTTGATGGCAACGAAGTAGCATTTGCTGTTGCAGGTCATGACAACTACATACCCTTAATGGAACCTTTGGCCAATTTGGATAAGCCGTTGGAACTGAGTTTACAAGAAGGCAATTACGTTTTGGATGTGAGACCCGGAAAGGGTAGTTTTGGACAGTCTCTAGTAGCAACTATTAGGGATGGTTTACGTATTGAGAACAGTACAAAATTTCTTTTCCAATGGTGTCAATCGCATTCCATTAAGACTAGTAAGAAAGAAAATACAATGACCATAATGGGAGTTGATGAGGACCTTGTACATGATATACCTCCTGGCAAAGTTGTTGCAGTACATTGGGACTTCAATGATAAGGAAAGGTTGCTTTGTCTGCGACGAACAGAAGACAGATTCTCACGAGAGTGGCAGTGGAGTAGACCTTTGAGTCCCGAATATCATGGAGATGTGTTTTTAAAGATGTATTCACCCAAACGTCATGAACAATATATTCCAGTGGTCAGAATACAAGCTCCAGTTGGAGGCTCGAGGAGAATTGTTATTTTAGAGGAGGACAGAAGATATCCTCCGTATCAGATAGTGAATCTATGCCGTACTCGTGCTATTGCATTTCATCAAGTTGGTACAAGTCAAGATTTTCCACCCTGGCTGGTTCGACCTGGACGAACCTCAAGATATGCATGGGATGACCCTTGTGGCATGGAATGTAAGAAGAAACTGTTGACTGTAGAAGTAGTTGAGACGTTTTCTGAGAATCGTTCAGTTTCCGATTTGAATGGATCGGAGATGACTGCAATGAGATATCCTGAATTTAATATTAGCATTGATATTGTTTCAAGAAAGTTCAACAAACAAATTTTGCCAAAAGGTCCTGCACTTTTATATGCTGTAACTGTGAATGGTCCCACCAAGGTTGTAACCTTTGTTGATGATGGTTCAATTGACATGGATGATCCGCTAGCAGTACTTTCCAAAATTACTTCTGCTGCCACCAAGTTTATATCGACTCCAAGCACTGGTGATGCGCTTTGCTCATTGGGAGAAGAATTGAGTACAAACACTCAACAGAATGTCCACATTTCATCGGATCCAATTTCTGTTTCAAGAAGGAAAGACGAGAATGTTGCCAGAGCATGGCACTTCAGTATTGCTCTCACTGCTGTTGGGATATCCTTTATTGATTCTACTCCTACAGAACTTGCTTATTTGACTTTTGCAGATGTACATTTTGATTATCAGAAAACTGCAGATTATCAAATTTATGACCTGAGTATAGGAGACTTGCAACTTGACAATCAACTTCCCAATGCACCTTGGCCAGTAATTGCTTGGCCTTCAGAACGTAGATCATCCTCAGAAGTATCAGATAATAGTGCTTCTGTACCGGATAGCACGAATAACAACAAACCTGTATTTCAGGTAACTATTGAAAAGTCACCCAAGTCCTTCCCTGGAATACAAGCACTTACAGGAGTGTATTTTGCTTTGCAGAGACTTAATATTTCCTTGGATGAATACTTCTTACGACGCTGTTGGCCATTTTTACAAGTGCTCCTCCGTCTGGACTCCAGTTCACAGGAGGAGTGTTTACAAGGTGAAGATGAGGAAGATCGGGAAGATCGGGACCAGAATATGGATTCAAACAGTTTTGTTTTTCGTCAACGTCTTTACATAGAATGGTTACTTTTCGGACCAGTACAACTTATTGTATCTTTTTCATCTGCACCATCCACGACGACTCGTTATGGAGCTTATCGAAGGCTCATTCGAGTTTTGCGTGCCACAGTTGGAAATGTGGAGGGGGCAGAGTTTCGTTTCAATGCTTTAGAGTTGCATCATGTGTTTGATACAGAGAGTCACTTGAGAGAACTCATTGGAGAATATTACGTTACTCAGGTATTGGGTCAAAGGTTAAAGCTCATTTCTTCGAATAGCTTGCTTGGAAACCCTGCTGCATTATTTGATTCTATTGCACTCGGTGCAAAAGACTTTTTCGTTGAACCATCTAAAGCGTCTGGTGGCCGAGATTTTATTGTCAGGTTAGATCGTGGCTCAAGGTCTTTGGTAACCCACACTGTAGGAGGTTTGCTCAACTCTATCAATCAGATTCCACGTTCGCTTTCAGTTGGTTTAGCAACAGCCGTTGGAAATAGGGAATATTTGGCAGAGAGGGAAATGAAGAGGTCTCGTCAACCAACTTCTGCTGTGGATGGTTTTGTTCAAGGTGCTAAATATTTCGGAGAAGGTATCTCTAAAGGTGTATCTGGTGTCTTTCGAGATCCTTATCAAGGTCTTAAGCGCGAAGGAGCTAGTGGTTTCTTTAAAGGTTTGGGCAAAGGTCTTGTTGGAGGATTAGTACATCCAATGACTGGTGTACTTGATTTTATTGCCGAACCAGCTGCAGGTTTGCGAAATATGACTGTCGGTGGTTTACAACAAGGAGCTTTACCTATGAGACCACCACGTTCTATTGGTACAGTAAAGCAGTTGCAGAGTTATGATGTACATGCAGCCACTGGAAAGGCAATTTTACAAGCTGTCAATCGAAATAGTGATGGAGACCATGAAGAGCTATTCTATTGGATTGAATTGGATAATCTTTTCCAGTACACTCCCGGTAAAGCTGTTACTGACGAAAAATCCCCAGAATGGCAACTTGCTGCCATTGTGACTCTTTTTACAAGATCAGGTCGTCGCGGAAAAGCACTTGCGAAGGACCTTTTGACAGTCAAGGTTCAGGAAGCCTTGAACCAAGGTCGTAATTTAGTGCCAATATCAGTTGGCAATTTCAGAGGAAGGGCAGCATTACTGACTTCTAGAAGATTCATGATAACAACTTTTGATGGAAAGGTTCTATGGCAGCGCAAGTTGAGACATATAGTTGATGCAAGAATGGCAAAGTCTGTCCGAGGTACTCCGGCTTTGGCACTCTGTGTGCTTTCAGCCAGGACTGAGCAAGGGTTTTTATGGGAAAGGATTGATTGTCCTTCTTCAAATGCAGTTGAAAGTCTCCGCAAAATTATTCTAAAGAATATTCGTTTCGTAAATGCAGCAAGCTCGCCCTCACGCTATGCTTCGTCACGAGACTCATCGTCAGTTTACAAAGGTTCAGAGAGCGATGAAGAAGGAAGTATATCGGGTAGAAGAAGCGATTTTGGAGAAAGTTTTCAAGATACTGAACAAGACACTAGTAGTCACGATATGTTGGGTGATATTTTTCAGCAAGTTCCATTTTTAGATGAAAGTGCTTCAAACGAAACGACTCCTGTCAGTGTTCGTACACATGGAGACTCTATGTCTGCTGGATATTGTGATCCCCAACAAGACCAAGCCAAAAGGCAAACTCCTGGACGTTTATACCCACAATCTTCTTCTTTCAATTCCTTTTATGATGCGATTCAGAAAGAAATTGATAGATGCACCTCATTTCCATCAAGTAGAAACCAGAGTTGTAAACGAAGTCTTCGTTTGGTGATAGCAAATGCGCTTGAGGGTCCTCTTAACTTGGTAGATGCTAACCTTATTAGTGGTATTTGGTGTCAAGAACCAACTTCGAATATTCCTTCTCATAGTGCTCGAATGTGCGAAGTGGAATGTAGCAAAGGTTTTATGAAAGGAATCGAAGGCTCGCTTGTCTTTTCATTTCAAACTCTGTCAATGGAAACTCCATGTTGGCTTACCGTTCAATTTTTGCATACGTTTTTAACTTCTAGCAAGTTGACTGTGAAGGTTCCTGTTGGAATCAAGTATCGTGTTATGGAAGGGTCATCTGAACATAGTACTTGTGTCGTTACTTTTGCTCACGATTACTTTGACCCAAAGAAAGTTCCCCATAATTCGGTATTCATTCCTCTGGAAGAAAGAAGTAAGTCTAGTGGAAGTTCCTACTCAATGAGTAGAAGTGATTCGAACGTTGTAGTCTCTGATGAAGCTGTTGTACAGCTTGCAAGTATGGGCTTCGATCCAGAGAAGTCCTATCAAGCTCTTCAGTTGACTAGTAACAATATCTCCGATGCTGTTCAGACTCTTCTTGAATGGAACAGTTCATGAATGCTGTGAGTGAAATGATATTTTCTTGTACTAATAAAACGAAAAATTGTCTATTTTGTGTATTGTTATTTTCTGTTGAACAATGACAAAATATCTTATGGAAATACTGCTTTGACTTTTTCTTATGGGTGGAGTCGAACATTCTCTCTTTGCCTATGTGAAATGGCAGCCTATTCTACCAACGATGGGACCTTGAAAGCAGTCTTGTTTGCAGACTTTTTTAGTGAAAAGCTGAGGCCACCTTGCACGGATGAAACTTTCTGTGAAGCACTTGTACCTATTGCAAATGTTAGTTTACTCCAATATCAGCTAGAAGCACTTTTACAAGCAGAAGTAAAAGAGTGCGTTATAATCTGTCGCGAGCACTTACGGGAAACGCTAAAAAAGTTTGTGCAAACACTGAATTTCGATATGAAGTTACTTTTTCTTACCAGTAGTCAATGGGTGGTTGCAGGTGATGCCCTAAGAGAAGTAAGTTGCGAATCTCTCTGTGAGTTTGAACTCACTTTGGATAGCTTGACAGTCGAGGCGATTTGAGACCACAAAGTGACTTTATCCTCATATTTCCTGGAGCATTTTTCACTGTCAATCTTGCTGGAGTTGTCAAAGTAAGTTTAGATTCAAGTTTTTTGGTTGAGTGACACTAGACACAAGTTTTTCTGATCGTATTTGTCAGGAACACCTAGCTAGAAGAGAAAGAAGCAAAAGTTGGGTTCTGACTAGTTGTCTTGGACAGAGGTCTATTAGTTGTTCATGTGACATTGCCAGACTTGAAAATGGACAAGTCATTCAGTATTCCAACGACAGGAAAGACAAAATGATTATTTCTGGTATTATGACGATGACCGAATATTCCTCTGGAGTAGAAATATTTTCCGGTTTAGAAGATTGTGGCATCGATATTTGTGCTCCTGAAGTACTTGTGGAGTTTAGAGAGAACTTTGACTATGATAATATTCGCGATTTTATCCGAGGAAAGATCGATGGTGGTGAAGGAGAGCTATTAGGCAACCAAATCTATGGCCACATTTTGAGTGGAAGCGCTGATTTTGCTTGTCGTATAACAGATATGGAAAGTTATTTCTATGTATGTTTTGCATTTATTCATCGTTGGAGTTATCCTTGGACAGTGGAACGATTTCCTTTTAGAACGACCCAATATGAGTATCGACGAGGTCCTAAATATATCACATCCAGTTGCTATTTGGCTCGTTCGTCATATATTGGAAGATGTACTGTATTGGGTGAAAATACTCGCATCGATGAGAATGCAGTTATAGTTCATTCCATTATTGGAGATAATGTTACGATTGGTCCAAAGTGTCATATCGAAGATAGTGTTATATGGTCCAATAGTGTTTTGAAATGTAATGTTACCGTTGTTGGTGCGCTTATTGCGGATAATGTCATTTTGAATGACGATTGTGTCATTTCTGAAGGGTGTATTGTAGATTCCTTTGTGGTTGTAAATGCCAAAACACATGTTGCTCAGTATTCACGTATTGTACTACAAAGACATCCTTATCGGAAAGATACTATCGATGAAAATTCCTTGTTTGGAAAAATGGAAAGTTTCAATCTTGAATCCAATTTATTTCATAGAAATGAAACAACTACACAAGATGACAGTATGCATCACTGCATTCTTTGGCAAGAAGAAAGGCGCAACAGTGAAGCAGATGAAGAGTCATCCATTGACGAATTAGAAGAAACAGAAAGGAAAGAATCCGAAAGTAATGCAATGGATGAGGACAATAGAGAAGCTGCAGAAGTTGACATGGCACCTGATCTCTTGTCTTTGAAGTCTTCTTCCAGTTTATCCCCTCCTACTACGGAAAGAAAACTTATTCGTCAGGAGATAAGAGACACGTTCCAACGAGCATTGGAAGAACAGCATCCTCCAGAAACTGCGGTGTTGGAATTGAATGCATTGAAATTGGCATTGGATGTGACTTCTTCTCATATATTGAGAGTGATATTTCCTCTCTTATTGGATAAGCTCGACATTCAAGGCCATACTCAACAACAAGTCACTCAGCAATGGATATTATTCTTTCGTCATTGGTCTGGCGTCTTAACAAAGTTTTGTGCGCATTCTTTAGATGGGATGTGGTTACTGAAATACTGGAAGGAATATTGTGAGGTTGGTAAGATTTCTTTATATCTACAAACCAATTATTCTGAAAATTGTTATTTCAGCGATTGCCAAACTATCGGAAATATTTTTCATTTCTTGTGCAGCTTTTGTATGATTGTGATGTTTTATCGGAAGACTGTATAATTGAATGGGTTTCCGACGAAGACAAGGCAAATGCTCAATCTGTCTTCAAACAGCAATTGATGCCTTTTGTGCAGTGGCTTCAAGAAGCAGAAGAAACGAGTTCGGAAAATGAAGCTTAAATTTCTTCTGGAATGAATATGAACCAGTAGAATTAGTTTTCTGGACTTTTATTGTTTTTACTTTCCAATAACATGGGAGAGTTATCCTTCTCTTGTTGCAAGCGACGAATAGCTTCTTCTCTGGCCAAATGCTAAGAAAATGAGCAAATCAAAAAGAAAGAACAAAGAATAGTTGAATATACGTACATAAGATGTATCAGGAGGTCTTTGATATAAACCATAAACTCCAAAGAAAGTAACCAATACCAGAACAGTATACCAAGGAGCTTCCCATTCTTCCCATTGTCGTTTTTGACCGGGAGGTGGAGGCTCCTCACCAAAGAGTAAACCTCCCGGTTCGTTGAATTCTTCTTCTTCTTTCTCCTTTTTCAAAGCATCTGAGAAACAATTTCAGTTGGATGGATAAACGAGCAACTAACTAAACAAGCTACCTTGATTTTTATCTACTAAGGTTTTAGAAGTACTCGAGAACCTTCTATTACACCACAAAAGTTGATTTCTCAAAGTAGGTTGAGCAATCCTTTTACAGAAAGCTCCAAAAAGCGACATACTAATAACGAGTATTTGTGTTGCCCACAAACTCTTAGCGAAATGAATGCTGAACTGAAATGTTTCTTCTGAAAATTACGAATATATGATTTCTTTGAACAACTTTCTTGTGTCTTTACAAGACTTGTCTCCCAAAAAGTCATTATATATACACATAGCAAGTTACTATTCGGATCCAAAAGTTTATACTCTAGCGATCTTTTTCTAACAACAACACTTATAAGCTACTGGGAGTTGACTGCATATCCATTTCTCCTTTGATAGGACTTGGTTCTAAAGTAGTATCAATAATTTGTAGTATTCCCTAAAGATAAGTACTATCTTTAGAACGAGAGAGATTGAAACAAAAAATAGAAAATCCATCTTACTGCCATTTCCTCTTCAGTAAATCTCCTTTCACAGTCAAATAGAATACACATAAGTTGCAATATACTATTAGGTCTCTGGTTGGCGATCATTTGCAGCTCACCAACTGTCAACTGAAACTTTTCTAGTTGTGCAAACAAAGAGTGTAAACTAGAGTAGCTCTGTGTTCCTAGAAAAGTAATAATAAAAAAAGATATAAACAATGCTTCTGTTTTCAAAAGTTTCACTAACACTTACCAGCTGGAGTTTCTTGCAAGTATTTGGTCAATGGTACCGTCAACTGTTTCAAGTTATTTGGAAACTTGTGTTCTTTGGAGTTTTCGATATAATTTAGTGACCAGTCCAATACTTCTTGATTAGTTATCAATTCTTCTGTTGCTTGTAATATTTTCATATTAGCTATAGATTTACACTTTTATTTTCAATAAAACCACCACGTAGGGAATCCAAACAAATGCAAAGTAGAAACAGTTCCGTTGTTATTCCAATCCATCCAACGAATGACGTGATTCTCTTGATCGACAATATACAAACGTTGTGAAATAGGATCCCATGCAACATCACAAGGACAATGAAATTTGGCATACTAATATAAATATCAAATATTTGTCAATTCACTCAAAATACATAAAACTAAGATATACCTTCTTAGGTCCATCTACATACCCCAACTGAGAGTCACCACATATCCATCTACAATCTCTTTGTATAGTATGAATACACTTTAGTTTATGATTAAATGTATCCGTTATGATTAACTGGTTATCATCCATATAACAAATTCCCATCGGTCTTTGTAAACGAACAGAGGAAGATACACCATTTCTATCTCCAAAACTAAATAGTGGCATTGTGATTCCAATAGAAACAAAATAAATATATATTTCTACTTACGCACTTAAATTGCCAGTAAAGATTGCATCTCCACCTACCAAAGTACCCACTTGATTCTTAGTCAAAGACAGCCATCTTACGATACTTGAATCGGAATCGACAATATACAATGTTCCATCAGGAGAAACAGTAATTCCACTAGGAGCAGCCAACCTAGCCTAAACTCTAGTATTCATAAAATGACTCTAGTGAAATGGAATATATTTACTCGAGACAAATCTCCTTCTGCATCTACATGACCCGAAGGATAACTCCCATTTCCACATATCAACTTGACTTCTCCTGAAGGATTCAAACTCCAAATCTATTATGCCATTTTGAATATATTCAATAAGACTATCATTCAATGATATGAATCATACCTCATTAGAACCTGCAGCTACTGTAAAAATAGTATTCTCATAAACTGCAACATCCATTGGATATCGGAAAGTTCGTTCGGATAAGCCTAATTTTCATCAACGAATGGATAAATGAACTATTCAATAGCACTGTTTATACCTGAAAATGACAAAACGCCAATACTTTTGGAATGGAGAACTGTAGTTCTTACTTGTCGTTGTTTCAAATGAGCAATTCTTATAGCATCATTCCATGTATCGGCAATAACCAACTCGTCATATTCTTCATTGTATACCATTCCTTGTGGATTACAAAATCTAGTCTCTTCAAAACTTCCATCCTTCCATCCCATACTTTCTCTTTCAGATAAGAGAAAATCATCTTCTACTCTCAATCCTCCAATTTGATCCAAAAATTGGCCTTCCAAAGTAACAATCAGTATTCTGTGATGGCCAGAATCAGCAATAAATAGTCGACCTAAAGAAAAAACACAATCAACACAAATAATGATGTGCATCTGTCATTTGTAAGAAATAGACTTTGAGTACCATTTTTCAAGTCCAAAGCAATCTTCCCAGGTGAGCAAAGTGGTGAAGCACGCTCAATAGGATCCAAAGAAAACTTTGTAGTCTTGGCAATTGCTCCCTTTAAAAATGGATATTCTGAAAATGAATGAAGACTTGTCTTAATACAATCTTCCAAAAAATGGAGTTTGTTTTCTATTTCCCAAATATGAAAATACCGTTTGGAATGAATTCTATCGACACTCACTTGGAATAGCAAATAAAATATGATAAGTTGGATCCAATACAAGAATAGTAGGCCAATCCTTTGCACCAATTGATTTCCAAATTCGCCAATCCGAATCCAAGGTACAAGGAAAGTTCATATCCAAATTCTATTTCAATCATAAAGACATATTATCAATATATACATATATATAGAGAGAGACCAAACCAACTACTTACTTCCAAAGCAATACGAACAAAATGCGAGTCAATCTCATAATCAAATTTGGGAGTATGAATAGCTACTATAGCAACTTGAGGATACGAAATGGATACTCTTTGTAAAACTCGAATATAATCAGGATTAGAAATATCACTCGAACGCCATAAGAATGCAACAAGTAGTTTGTTATCCAACATGGGCGGAGGTTCTTCAACATTTATCCAACGCAAAGTTGAAATATGCAATAAACGATATGCTCTTTGAACATTGCAAGTAAAATACCAAAGACTTTCCTTATCTGTTGGAATTCGATTTCTCAAATGTCCAAAGACAGCTACAAAGGAGAATCTTCTCAACAATTTGGAACGATGTAAGACAATTCCCAATGAAGTCACCAAAAACTGTACATCCATTATTCACTTGAACGACTAAAAAGACAATTCCTACCAATCCTAAGAAAGCTCTGGTTGCTTCTCTTCTTGACACTGCCCAAGGATCAGACACCTGTTCACTGTGATTCTCTTGAATACTTGAACCAGAGACTGGATCTTCTGCAAGCTGTTCTCTGTGATCACTATCTTGTTGCATATCAAGAAGAAACAAGTTGTGTTGGACTTGATGATATAGAGAAGACTTGGGTAAACGATAAGAGTATGACAAGTATCCATTGCAACGTAGTAGTTTCAAGTATCTAGAAAGCATATTTTGGTGAACATTGAGACATGGGTTCGATGAATAGTGATATTTGACAATACACAAAGTACCATCTATAAAGTTACTAAGAGGCCTTCCATCGAGAGTCAGTTGGTTCTTCATGAAATCATTTTCTGGGCAAAACAACAACTCTTCATTTTTATTGGCTTTCGGTTCTTCTTCTTGGTCTCATAGTGAAAACGGTCATCTTACTATGCATACAACCCATATTCATTCTTCCAAATATTTCAAAGTACTTGTTCATGTTGTAGTTTGGGGACTCTTATTGGGTTTAGTTTATTGGTTTTGGAATACCTATTTCAATAGAACAAGTAACGGAAGAAATGCAGCAGGAGGACTACCGATAGGTGCAGCAACAGGAGCAGTGAAACATGATTGTCGCGATCCACTTTATAGAGATCCAACAGGTCCCATTCCGAGAGGTTCACAGTTTGTAGTTCGTCTTCGTTCGGCAGCAGGAGAATTGACAGCAGCTCAAGTCATATTTTATAACAGTGGACGTCAACAAGAACAACTGATCTCAATGAATCTTACTAATGGAAACGCCAAATATGATTGGTGGGAAAGTACTTTATCTGCTGGACCCATCGAAGGTGTACTTTTCTATGCTTTTCGTTGTGTATGGAAAGGAGGAGAATTCTTTTATGTATATCAGAATAAGCCTTTTGGAGTGGGAACTGCTAAAACTGATTTTGGTCCTTGGGAGTCTCGTTGGAGTTTGGCAGTTTATAGTCCCGAATTTCAAACACCCAATTGGGTCAAAGATGCCGTAGCTTTCTATCATATATTCCCTGATCGATTCCGCAACGGTAATCTTTCCAACGATCCTAACAATCAAACAACTTTTTGTTATGGTCGTCGAATATTTCAACATCAGGAATGGAATGAATTGCCTTATGATCCTTCCATTCCCAATTCGCCTTTTCAGTATGCTTATGAAAATCAATATTATGGTGGTGACTTGAAAGGGATTTTGGATAAACTAGACTACTTGATTGATTTAGGTGTAGATGTGATTTATTTGATGCCCATCTTTCAAAGTCCAAGTTGTCATGGTTATGATACTTCTTCTTGGGAAGATGTTGAAGAGAGATTGGGAGACAATGCATTATTTGAAAACTTGGCACAAGTCATTCACTCTAAAGGAATGCATATCCTTTTAGATGGCGTTTTTGGTACTTCCAGCAGTGATTCGAAATATTTTGATCGATTTCGTCGCTATTATCCTCCCACAAGAGGAGCTTGTGCTTTTCCTGATTCTCCTTATCATTCTTGGTATCAGTTCATTCCTTCAAAAGATGGTCCTTGTTATGATCATCTTTGGTATGAGTCATGGTGGAGTGTTTATGAGAATCTTCCAGCTTTAGTAACCTACAGAAGAGAAGTTCAAGACTTTTTCTTTCGAGCCAATGATTCCATTGCTAAGCGTTGGTGTCGAATTGCTGATGGTTTTCGATTGGATTCTCCTCAACAAATCAGTCATGAGTATTGGTCGGGTTTCCGAACAGCAGTAAAACAAGTCAAATCAGATGCCTTTATTGTTGGTGAAGCTTGGCATTGGTAAGTAATGAATTGAGAATTCTGATTAGAATATAAACCATTCAAGGACGGGAGATTATATCAACCATGGCTTTGAATGGGATTCCACTACAAACTATCAACTGATGACTTATGTGTTATCCTTTTGGAGAGACAGTCAATATTTAGATAATGATCATATATGGGGACAGAATGATCCATTGTCTCCTATGAGTCCTTCTCAGTTTATATATACTATAGAACAACTTTCAGATTTATATGCTCCTGAAGCTTGGTATTCCATGTTGAATATGTTATCTAGTCATGATACCAGTCGAGCAGTCTTTGTCTTGGATCATCAGGCACAAAAGAATGATCCAAGTATCTTTCATGAGGACTATGACTGGTCAGATGCTTTGGCTCGATTGCGAGGAGCATTTTCGTTACTTATGAGTTTGGCTGGAGTACCTATGATTTATTATGGAGATGAAGTTGGTTTAGTCGGTCCTCAGAATCTGGGAGTGACTCAGTTATGGGAAGACGATCCTTATTGTCGTCTTAGTTTTCCTTGGTTGGATGCAAGTGGAACTCCTTGGGCAAAACATTTAAGAACTGAACAAGGACAGAATATTACCCGCAGTCATGTTCAATTGTTATTAAAGGCGAGAAGAGAGATTCGAGCACTTCGAACGGGATCTATTCAACCTTTGGTTATGGATGACTCTAGAGGAATTTTAGTACTTCTTCGTGGTGATCCTCGAACTACGGATATTGCCATTGTAGCTATCAATCGAGGCAGGGAAGGTTGGAAAAAGAGACAACAAGTAAGAATCAACATTCGAAGTATCAACCTTCCAGAAGGATTAGGTTTTTATGATTTCATGGGTCAAGTGAAGGAACGTGTTGTATCGAATCCTCAAGATGGTTATATAAGGTTCAACCTGGAGCCTTGGGAGACTTGTATTTTAATTCCTGAAGATAAGAATGCCTGGAGAAAAGCTCTAGAAAGACGACCTCCAGCTCTCACAGGCTTGCAAGCTATAGTGGATCGAAATATGCATAGACCAAATACGACCGTAATCTTATCATGGGATCCTGTTGCACCCCATGCAGATGGAACAGAAAGAAAAGTAATCTATGTTGTTAGCAGAAGTTTGTTATCAAGTCGAGGATTTGAAGTTGTGGGAGAAACTTGGGATACCCAATGGAAGGATATTGTGGATTCCTTTTTAGCAGGAGAAGAGACACAACCACGACCTTTAGTTCCAGGAACAATTGGAGATACTTCTAATGAAGCTCCCTCTTCTGAAGAATCCAATTCCCACAATCAGTCTCAGCCTTGGCCTTCAGATCAAGAACAAGGATATCCTGGAATTTTGTTTCCAAGGAAGTGGATTCCTAGTCATGCCAGAATTCGACTTGACTCGTTAGATAAGAATGATATGGTTAGCTATTCAAAAGTAGAATCGGGACAAGATATTTCCATTGGACAAAGTTTACTATTTCATGTTCGACATTGGATTAGAAGAGATGCCAACTCTGAGAGTAATAATAGTGGATTGGGAACTGAACGAACTATATATTATATGGTTGAAGCAATGGATACAGAAACCAAACTTCTCGGTGATGACACTGCCAATCCCTTATCGGTAAAAGTACCATTTATAAGCAGGAATGACCGACAATATAGTCAGCTTACAAAGAACTTGAGAGTTTCAACGCTTCCTTGGTTGTTAGGAGGTGTAATGGTATTATCCTTGTTGTTATGGACTATTATCCATAAGAGTCTTCCTCGAAGACGAGTGACTCATAGCGAAGAAATCACTCCATTGATACAGTCTTAATGTGACTCCTAATAAACAATTCAAATTAAGAGTTGGTTACTTTGTTAGGCTCTTATGTTTGGTGGCATTCATCTTTTAGACTCTTTTGGTAAGTCTTTGGTACATATTGAAGTGGATGCAGCTTTATGGTTTGTTTGCTCTTTTTGAGGTTGAAACTTGTCAACTCATTACTTGGGTGTTTAGTACAGGAGTTGTAGAGAAGTTCCTTGTGGCATCGAAACAAAGTGCCAATCCTCCACCTATAATAGAAACTGAAAGAGCGGTATTGTATTCTGTGGTCTTCTCAGCCTCACCTTCTTTGAGATTATTGGCAGTTTCAAATAAGAGAAGAAGAAATGCAATGGCTAGTCTTGCGTTTTGTAGAAAACTTGCGAATCTCATTGAAGCTTATGCTGTTCCAGTATCCTTTATGGAACACGTCACAGGAACGACAAAGGAGGAAGACAGACTTTTATTAGCCCTTATAGAAAGCAGAGAGTGTGTTTTAAACTGTTTCCTTATTATCATGTACTCTTTGCTATTCTCCTTTCCTCAAGACTTGCCTTTGGAAGTTTTGTATATATGGAAAGAATATGTAGCAAAGGAAACAACCATTTTTAAAAGACTAAAAAAGTCATTTGAAAGGTCATCTTATTTGGAACCAACTGAAATTCCTGTTCTGAAAGAGGCGCGCAAGAACGATATATCTTTGGCTAGCTTACAAGAAGCTCTAAGTAGAACATTGTGGCGTCCACGAGGTTTATTCTACAACCGTAATGAAGTAGGTATTGGAAACCAACTGTTACCTTGTGTAAGACAATATCTCTTTATAGGTATTTATTGATATTACAGAACATTTGGACTGTATTTATTCTTCGTCTGGAAAGGAGATCTTATCTCAAGTGAAAGGCACTGTAGTTTTACATAATTTCTTAAGCGGGATGCCAGAATGTAGAATGCTCATCAATAGTAAATTGACAAAGCTATCACAAGTGACACCTCATAAAGGTGCTCCAGATACTGACTTGCGTGGTATTGCTGGAGTTGTTGGTGTATCATTAGATTCTATTAGTTTGGACGATATTCGATATCATCCTTGTGTCGATTTAAAACTTGTGGAAGAATTAGATGCAGTGTCCTTTATTCCTCCTGATGGCACTTTTACTTTGCTTGAATATCGTTCATCTAAACTCAAGTCACCTTTGTTGGTGGAAGGAATAGGATATTTTAGAGAGGAAGGAATGGAAGCCAACTTGGAATTGAAGGTAAGAAGTATATATATCCATGCATATATACTTATATGTTTTTGGATGAATAGGTAAAGAGTAATCTATCCAACCAAATGAAACTTTTTGAATGGAAAGCTGAACAAGTTACTGTAACAGTAGAGTTACCTCAAAGACCTTACCAAGTGAAAGCGAGGTCTTCCAATGGAGGAAAGTGGAAGTGGTCCAAAGAGCAAAGTTGTTTTACTTGGGAGTTGAAGAAAGCAGTTTCTGATAGAGAATATAAACTCAATTTAGATATTGTTTTTGATACTCCATTGGACAAAAGAAAGTGAGTCTGTTTTGCTTATGACCTTTAGTTTGCTGATATCGCTTGACAGGATGTTGTACAGTGTCATTGATGTTAATTTTATGATTCCTGATGAAACCCTAACAGGATTCAGTATACTCAGTTTTCTTGTGAAGGAACCGAAAATGGACTATTCTACTGCCAAATTTATAAAATATGAAACCAAAACGAGTCATTTTGAAAGACGATTGACATGGCAAATGCAATCCAATTCGACTCGCTTGTGGGGTTGTCAATAAAACTTTACTGACAACATATTTATACGTGGAGTACAAACTATGCAGTTTATTTCTGAAACTGTCACTCTGAAGAGTTGTACGATAGTTAGCTCATCTACAAATACTAAGAATTTAGATACAAATAAGGGAGAAGAAGAACTGGAAGACTTGGTTCCTTTGGTACCTCACTGTAGACAGAGTTTTTATTGGGATTGTGGTTTAGCGTGTTCTTATATGATTTTGCGTTATTACGGCCTCCAAGTGCCTATTACTGAACTTTACGAAAAGTTTTGGACTCAAAGTGTCTGGACCATCGACCTGGTTCACTTACTGCACATTTATGGGTTGCAATTGACTTATTGTACAACTACTTTGGGTGTCAGAATGGAATACAGCAAGCAAGAATTCTATCAACCCCATTTTGAAGCAGATAAAATTAGAGTTCAGCGCTTGTTTGGAACAGCAAAGTCACACAACTTGAAAATTTTGAAAAAGTCGGTTTCACTTGAAGAGTTAAAGAAAAGACTAGCAAGAGGTTGTTTTCTACGAAACTATTCAAATAATACTGGTTTTCAGAATAATTCAGAAAGAAGGGAGTTATTACTGTTGTTAGTGGATAAGAGACTTTTAAAGTGCAATCTATGTCAACGCAAGACTTCACTTTTGAATTGGTTTAGAAAGTTGTGTTATCCTGGTTTTTTGGGTCACTACGTTGTACTTTGGGGTTATTGTCCTCGAAAAGATATTTTCTGGTATTCGGATCCAGCTAGTTGTCAAAGTATGTAAACTTTGTATCAGATGGACACTTAACAGAGCTCTTTTAAGGATTTTGTACTATGAGAAGTGAAGTGCTGGAGCAGTGTAGAAAATCGTATGGTACAGATGAAGACCTCGTTATTGTCCATGGCTTTCACAAACCGTCTGAACTTCAGTTTACGTCGTCTATGGATACTGTTACATGACAGTCATTAAGCGAGAGAGAGGAACACGTTTCATTGTTTCATATATATTTGTACGCCTCTTTCGACACCAACAAGCTAAATAATACAAAGTTGTTGGCTTCCTTGAGGCAGTTTCTTCTTGGCACTAAAAAAACATCTGGCAGGAGCATGTTATGAAGAAACTATCTCAGCAGACTCCCGTGGCATAAGTGCCTAGTCTTCAGGATATGCACTTTCTTAGGTTGTCCTCGTACTCTCTCTGTTTATTGTCGAATATCAATCCGTTCCCGTTGAGAACGTATCATTGACGGCGAGAAATGTTGATCATTGATTGAAGAATTGTTGTTGTACAAGAATAGTGACAACTGAAGAATATTGGAACATAAACCATGTGAAGTATTTCTTGACAATTATATTTACTCAGACATATCTAACACTTATTCCAAATGATAAGTTGGGTATCTAATTAATTTGTTTTCATATAAAAACATTCCATTAGTTCAATCGTATTATCACCTCTCATCTTATTTCTAGCGCACAACATGTAAAGGCATATCGAGATAATTCCTCCAAATCTCCTGTTGAACATTTGGACTTGTCGTATTATAAACTCTCCTTCGGTCATCGTCACTATCCGTATGATGTGTATTTGGTATGTTTGTCTGTTCCACATTCTCCAAATAAACACATACTTTACATAATGGACACTGTGTCGACTTTGATAGCCACTGACTAAGACAGTTACTATGGAAAAAGTGTGCACAGTGAAGCATTCGTATTGAGCAGTCAACTTCGAAATCTTCTAAACATATAACACAAATGTTATGGTCCCTTAGTACCTGATTAAATAGCCATTCAGCTTGTTCATCGTTTCCCTTTAGGTATACTGCAAATAATATCCTTTCCAATATATTCTTTCCCTTATTTTCAAACATCGTATGTGAAGGGTTTTGAGCTTCAACAATTATTTGTTCGTCCTCCAAGTGTAACTTGGCGTCATTGGGTGAAGTTGAACAGCTATTGGAAGATATAGAAATAGCATTCTCAATATCTGTATCCTTACAAATACTCGAATCCTGAACAGGTGCCATGTACTTGCAATACTTGAACAGCTCTCTCAGTTGGGGTCTCACCTTATGAAAAGAGTGCTTATCTCCATAAACCAATTCTGGAGCTACCTCATCGAGTTTTGCAGAATGCAAGGGAAGGAAGCTAAAGACTGCTCTTGAAGGTACACCTAACGAATTGTGACCTCCTTGTCTGGACGGAGGTGGAAATTGGCTTTCTAAAATTCGGCCTGTTCTACCTCTCTTTAGAAGAACAGAAGCAGAGCATATACTCAACATAATAAAGAGATAAATACTTAGCGTCTAACAACACAACTTATGTGAGAAACAATTAGTTTATAAAGTCAATAAAACGTACGACTATCACAGCTGTATCCATATAGAAGTTGATATGAACTCCAAATATCTCCTCTCTTATCTCCACATAGTTCACACAAAGATTTTCGATAAGAATATCCGAATTGAGTTGGGCAACACTTCCTCTTCATAGTTAGAAAGCTTGGATCATGCAAAATTTAGTTTGTAGACATATATCATCGACATTTATTAACGAGAGCGATTGCACAATTCAGTTTTTATCCTGTTTACAAGTTTCAAAACATGCAATATTTACTTTGGCTATTGAGTCTAACGGTGAAGATTCCTGTTCTATTTTTCTTTTTGCTAGCCAACAACTATCGTCTACTTTTGAAAGTGGATTAGTGTGGGACTTGTCCAAGTGTTCCTTTGTAAAGACCCATATAGTAGATTGCAAGTCCACCAATAGAATATCGGGCTTTTTGTATTTGGAAGAGATCGACACCGTTGTTTTATCACTTGGCTCTGGTGAGATTTTCCAGATTCCATGCCTTTTCAACTACCCAACAAACAATACTCGGCGAGACGTGCTATTGGAAGGTTTTGGACAAGTAGAAACCATAGGTATGTTCCCACAAGGCATTCACAGTATGAAGTCAAGTCCAGACGGCGAAGTACTATGTCTTTTAACTGGCAAGTCCCAAGTACAAATTGTCTTTATGGCTACCGAGGATTGGGTCATACTGAGTCAGCAAGACATAGGCTCTTTGGAAGATTGTGATGGCTTATCGCAGTTGGAAAGTTTTCCAAATGCTTGGAATATTTCATGGCGCTCGGACGGTGCATTTGTGTCAGTAACTTATCCTATTGGTTCGACCAACAAAATCCGACTGCAGACATTTCGTCGAGAACGGTTTACATTAGAGAGTAGTTGTGAAGAAGTTTGGGAAAGCAATTCTTGTTGTATAGATTGGCAACCAAGAATAGGAGGAGCAATAGCAGCTCATCTCTCCAACGAAAGCATTATTCGGTTTTATGAAACCAACGGACTTTCTTTGAGACGTTTATATTTGGAAACGGAAATATATGGCAAACAATTGCAATGGTCAGAACAATGTCATATTTTGGTATGTGGAGATGAAACTAGAATTAGAATATTCTGTCATAGCAACTATCATTGGTATTTGAAACAAGAATGGATATTTTCCGAATTGGGAGAGATTGCTGTATTTCAAATTGTACAAGACAAAGTTGTTACCGATCGACATATTTTATATGTTTTGACAACCAATGGAAGGATGTTTTGCTTTGTTTTTCAATGGCAGTTTGATATTTGTAAGAAGCCTTGTGAAGATGATTGTTATTTGGCAGCGATTGATGGAAATGAAATAGCGATAACTATTTTATCTCAACAGATAATCCCTGCACCATTATGTTCACTTGTTTTGGTATGTAGTTGTTCTGTTCAACGAGTAGAATTGGATAGCAAAGGAGGATGTCTTGCTTTATTATCGAATGGAACTATGGAATATTTCTCCTATTCAGTGATTATGAAAACAGCTTGTGAAAGTGATCAAGTCACTTGGACTAAAGGGAAACAATTGGAAAATAGTTTGGATAAGATTTACAAAGAAAGTAAGAAACAACATAACCCAACAAAATGTTGTCAAAGTAGGTATTTGTTGCCGCTTTGTATAGAACAAAAACGAGGACTGGTATGGAAAGCGTTGGCATTGCGTCCTGTACTATACAGTGATGAGGATATATCTTTGCGTATCCTAATGATGGGTGAAAGACTGCAAATGTATTTATGTAGTTGTCAACAAGGAAAGTGGGATTATCAGTTGGAGTTGTCATATGAAGAGTTTAGGAAAGTGAATCAGATGGAAAAAGTTTGTTTGGATGTTCAACCAGTGATATCCAAGGAAGACAGTTGCTCACAAATACTTGTCGTTTGCTTATTTGAGAATAGTATTTCCTTGAGAGATCTCATGGAATGCGACAGGAAAGACTATTGGAATGTATCCTTGCAAGCTTTAGGTTTGAGAGGTAGTCAAATAGTACGTTGGAGAAGCATCGACTTGAAGAAGGGAGTGAAGGAATCAAATATGAATCATATGGCAATTTTATTTTTAGATGACCATGGAAGACTTTGGATGGCTACTCCATTAGGGTCAATGAGTAAGTCTTCGAATGAGTCATCTTTATTCTTGTTGATATCAGAAGAATGTGTGGATTTTGAAGTTATTTCTGATTTTGTGTTCTTTACTAGTCGTTTGCACAAATTGTACAGTTATCCTATGAATAGCATTTTGCATGTTTTTGAAGAGAATACTTTTACAACGGAAATATATCGAAAATTGGAATGGAATGAAAAACAAATAGATTGTCGTCCTATCGATCGTTTCTCACGAATAGTCAGTTTTATTACTGATAAGACTGCTAAAAGAAACAACTGTTTGATTTTACAAGCTCCCAGAGGAAATTTGGAATGTGTTGTTCCTAGAGTGGTTATTCAAAGCATAGTAGAAAGACATATCGAACATGGATCATATAGAGAGGCGTACAGGTAGGGCATTTGTATGATCAAAGTAGTATGTCCAGTTATGAAATAATGTTTATGAATGATAGTTTATGTCGACGACATCGTTTGCCTATGGACATATTGGTTGAGAAGAATCCAGAAAGGTTCAAAGAGAATATTTTGGATTTTATAAAACAGTTCAAGGATCCTGAACACTTGAATACCTTTGTTTCAATGCTAGGATCTGAACAACAAGTGGGTAATTGCTTTAAGAGTATGTTTGAAGTTGACCAAGGCATATATGAAAAGGATATTATTCGAAATGAATGGTGTAATATGTTGATTGAAGCTCTTCAGCAATTGAGTTTTGAGCCAAAATATCGATATCCTCTTATCTGTGCTTTTCTTCAAAAGAAGCCACCTGATGTATGTGGTGCCCTTCAAGTTTTGCAGTTGGATAGAACAACTGCTCATTCTGCAGAAGTTGCATGGATGGAAGACTTGATGGATTTTTTATTGTTGCTCACAAAAGACTCTGTTTTGGTCTTTCGAGAAGCATTGGGTTTATATGACTTGTCTTTGGCAGCTTTGGTTGTGGAAAGAGCTTCAGATTTGGATCCCGCTTATTATGGAGCATTGTTACAACGACTGAACGATAATTGTTCCGAGAAACAGAAATATCTTATTGATTTGGAATTGGGTAATAACCAAATGAATTACTTTGTAAGAAATAGATTCTGATTCTGATTACAGGAAATATGGAAAGTGCACTACGTCATTTGTTTGCTTTTTCTACTTTTCCTGCGGATAGCGATGCAGTGATAGAATTTGCTATTCAGCATCAATTGTTTCCACTTGCTTGTTCACTGTTTGCAGAATATCCAGAAATGCTCAATCGCGTTCGAGAAGCATATGCTTACCATTTATCTCAGCAAGGACAACATCTTGAAGCAGCTTGTTTCTATTCACTGATTAAACAAGATGACTTGGCAAGGGATGAATACAAACGAGCGTGTGTATGGCAATTAGTTATATATTTGGGTTATAAGCTACTTTGGAAACGCTTGTCTTTATCAGATGAAGATGTTAAACATAGGACAGATGGGAGGAAGGATAGATGGAATCTTGACCAGGACTTTGTCGCGGAAATTGAATCTCTTGTTGAGTACCTTAAACTGAATGGAAAGGGAAAGGAAGCAGCATTTATGATGGTGGATTATTTGAATGATCCAAAAAGTGCTTTAGAACAACTCATTCATATGGAAGAATGGTTAGATGCAATAAGTATCTTGGGCCGAATACCACTGCAAGAATTGGGGAATATAGTACAAACCATATGGCAGCCAGCATTGATAAATGCAGTGCAAGAACATTGTGAAGAATATAAAGAAATTGCGAATAAGATGCGCTATAATTGTGAAAGGTTGAAGCAAGTAAGATGTATGAAGGAAAACATCAACACAATGGAAGATGAGTCTATGAATGCATACTTGGAAGAAGAAGTGTTGTCTGAGTCAGATGCCTCGTCTCAAAGTGCGTCAAGGTAAGCAGTTGTGGATGTTCAAGTTTGTTTTATTCATTTTGATATAGTTTGGGTGAATGGACTATGTCTTCAGATACTAGCAAGGCAAGTTTATATTCATTATTATCCAAAAAAGGTCAACGACGCAAGGCAAAAAAGAAGAAGAAGAGCAAAAAGATAAAACCAGTATGTCTCTAGATGCTTGAAAGATAATCATTGTTGACTGTTTGTTAGGGAGATCCTCGTGAAGAAGAATACTTGGTAGACTACTTGCCAAAGATGATACCTTCTTCTACCGAATGGGATGTACTCAATCAGCTTCTTCAGTGTTTGATTGGTATGTGCATGGAAAAGGAAGCGCATAAACTTTACGAGTAAGTGAGTCTATTTGGAGTTGCTTGGCTTTTTTGACTGTGCTATTAGAGTAATGAAACAGTTTGCATCTGTTGTACAAGGACTTCCTGAAGATATTGCAGGTAGGGTGCTTGTTGGAATCGTGCTTCGTCTTCTAAATATTCATTTCTTGTAAGGTCGAAATCGTTTTGTGGAACTTTTCCAAGAATGGAAATGTTTAGAGTAAAAATTGTCAACGGTTCATTTCATTCTTTGGGTATATCGTTTAGATATTTGTAGAATATGGTTATGTTCACAACTCTTACAAAACGTTTGCTTCTAGGCAAGTAAAGAGATAGAAGTTTTATGAAGTTCTCAAGTTTTTGGTTGTAATAGTTGTCCTTTGTTGTTGGGTGCCTCTCGTCTTTAGTGAACAACAAGAAGCCCTTTCGTTGCCTTCGTATACGTTGATCAGTGCTCTGGAAGTCTTCAGCGACTCTGCACCCCACCCACTGAGTAGGAATCTTCCTTCTTCGAACGAGATAGAAATAGCATATTCTTTTAGTACCACAAGTGAAGAGAAAAGTGAGACTGTATCCCAAACTCGCTTTGCTTGAATCGGTCCTCAATCAATATCGTAGGTATTCAGCCGGGAACTTTGGTGGATTGTTTAGTTGGAGTGGCAAACGGTGGTCCGTTTCCGTATAGAGTATTGGCAATTGGTGGAGCACTGCATTCTCCTTTGCAGTTCAACTATTACGTGCAGAATTTCTCTCTCCTTTATGTGAACTATACAATTGGCCCTGGAAAGGAGTTGACCTTTTCTTATCGTTTTCAACCACATATTCAACTTGAACCTGCAAACTATATCATGTCCCTCGACCTATTTTATGAAGGAGAACCTCTAGAGGAAATGACAAAAGGTCAAGAGAGAACCTTGAGTTCTGTAATGTTTCGTACAACTTTTCACAATGCTAGTCTTGCTATGAAAGATGAGAGCAGCCCTGTGGATAATCGAATGTTTTACGTAGCACTAGTTGTTATTGTGACGCTGTTATTATTTGCATTCTCATTTTATAGATTCTTTTATCCGACTCTAAAACCCAAGGCGAAAAAGTTAGTCAGCAGTTCAAACAAGTCTTCCAACCAGAACGACGTGAAGGATTGGCTACAGGGACATCATGAAGTTTTGAAAGCAAGTAATATGGTGAATCAAAAGCGCAGTATTTCACCAAATAGCAGAAATGTGAAAAATGAATAAAATTCATTCCAAAGAAAAAATGAGAAATTGCGCCACGATTCATTTCAATGTTGAGAGGCAAGGCATTAGGACTTGCAGGACTTCGAAGAGAGCAGCAAGTGAGAGAAGCAATCGACTATATAGCAAGTTCGTTTCGTAAAGAACTTTATGAGTCACTTCAAAAGCAACTTGATATTTTTCGAGAGAATTTGGTTTTGTTTGCCAGAAAGTACAGGAAAAAGATTGAAAATGAGCCAGTAAGCTTATATTGAAAGCCTCAAGCTTTTTAGTTATTCTTATTGTTGTAGGAGTTTCGAGCTCAGTTTCATCGTTTATGTGTTTCAGTAGGAGTTGACCCACTGGTTTCCAAAAAGGGTTTTTGGGAAGAAATTCTCGGAATAGGAGACTTTTACTATGAACTGGCTGTGAAAATCAGTGAAATTTGCATTGCAACCAGAGGCATAAATGGTGGTTTGATATTGTTGGATGAAATCAAACGGTTGCTTGATAATCATAACGAAGGAAAGCTTACTCGAAGATCATCCAAAAGAGCTTTATTGCGAAACAGCTACCAAATTTCCAGGTAAGAGTGTCGTTAATACACGACTGAGTAAATATTCACACATCTGTTTATTACGTACATAGAGACGATATCGAGAGAGCAGTTCAACGCATCCAAGTTTTGGGAAAGGCGTACTCCATAGTATCCTTTGGAAACATTCGATATATTCGATCAGTTCCAGGTGAACTCTCACACGATCACTCTTGTGTTTTAGCAACCGCAAAGGTAGTTTTTATTTTTGTTATAGCGTGGCAACATGTAACTGTTCTTTAGAAGCAAGGCTTTACAACTGAGAGCAAATTGATAGCGAGTTTGAAGTGGTCCAAAGAAAGAGTTGTACTTGCATTGAAGGGATTGTTGGAAATGGAACTTGCATGGATTGATGACCAAGGAACAGAATGCCTATATTGGTTTCCATCACTATATTATCCGATAGATGACTAAACATTTCATTCCTCTACCAAACAAAACACGTCAGAGACATTTCCCGCGTGAGGGGATTCCAAGCTGTCCATTTAAAAATCCGTACGAAATGAATCGACGCAGTAGTGTCAATATAGATAGATTCCGAGAAGCATGTTGGGAATGGAGCATCAGTTTACTCCATTGGATCACATAATAAGCTACTGAGAAAGACTTGGAAAGTTTCCACTGTGCTGTGTAGCAAGATTGGTTCTAGAATGTCTTCTTATTCACAAAGCACCAACAGCAAAGGACGCCACCGCAGTATAGTGGACAGCCATTCTCATATGGATATTAACTCTTCCTCAACTCCGATATCTTTATCTACTTATCAAACATGTTATCCTCATTTAGAGAATTCACAACCACTTATGTATCTTCCTGTAACTATAGAAGACGGTATTTTGCGTCCTTTTACAGGAGAACTTGGTGGATTGCAAATGCCTTCTTATAATGGAATCCCTTTAGTTTGGGGTTTTCGCTACAGCAGTGACGGGAGTACTTTAAACTCAAATGACAGAAAAGGTAACCACACACCTATTCAGTCATTTATGCCCTCACACATGACGAGCACTTCAAGTAGAGCTGCATATCATCATCATCCTTCAATAGGTAAGTGAATACCATTTTTCATTTGTACAGTTGTAAATAACTTTGAAATGAAGGACAAGTGCCTGTGGGGTGGTTGCCACAACAATTTTCAAGGAACGACTACACACAGGCAGCAAGTTATGGGAGACAAATAGGTAGAAGAATGAAACCTCGTAGCCGTTCTCAATTAACCAACTTTGGTTCGAAAGAAGGGGAAGTTTCGTTTGATCAATTGGATTCTTGTGATTGTACAGTGAAAGAACTGAGAAGGGTTCTTGTTACTCACGAACAAAACTCAATTACTTTTTTTGGTAGCAAAATAGACAAAAAACGACTACACCAGCTTCTAGTTGAAGAACATATTTTGAAGGATGTTCTCACTGAACACTTGCGGCGGTTCGAAGGTTTGCAACACTCTTGCGACGAAATTTTTCTCGCCATCTTTACCTTGTTATTTTCAACGTTTGATGCCAAGTCTCTAACAGACAAGTGCATGCTTTTTTTGAAGAAAGTTTCATCCTCCAACTCACAAAGCTCCGATATTCCAGCCTTATTTGTTGAGAAACTGGACATGTATATCAGTAGTTTATATGACCATGTTGAAAGAGTGAAACGAATATTAAGCGACAACTTCATGGAGAAGAAGAAGAAGACAAGTTTTATTGAAAAGGCTGGCAACCTTTGTCAAGCGCAGTTATCGAGTTTCCAGTACTATCAAGGGAAGATATTGTCCTTTTTGTATTGTCGACAAGAACTGTACTATCTTCAGAAAAGGCTAATTAAACTAGGAGAGTCTCTCCGTCACTTTGAAAGTGAAGCCTTATCTCGAAATGGTAAAGATAGTTTGATAGAAATTCAGCGAATGAAGGTTTTCCTCGAAAGCTTCCATTCCAAGTTGGAACAAGAAATTTCAGTTAATTTGCTCTCTGACTGTGAAAACAAGTTACGTGTACATATGATGGAATTGTTCAAGATTACTTACACTTCCTTTACTCACCTTAAAGCATCAGTCAACTCTGATTGGGAATATTTAAGAGACTGCAAGGACAATGTGCAACGACAAGCATCGAAGTTGGAATCCTTCTCCCAGTTGAGTAAACGATATGCGGCAGCCAAGGAAGTCGCAAAGGAAGTGAGCCGTCTGATCGAAATAAAGGAACAGCGTTGTCAGAAGGTCTTAGAAGAACGAGTGAGATTGAAAGAGTTGAATATTTCGTTAGCAAAGATATTGAAAATATATGGACGGGAAGGTCTTAACAGAGAGCTGTTGAAGGAAACGAGTTCTTTGTTGAAAGTGCAACGTAGCATTGATGAGGTACTTGAACAAGTATTTTCGATATCTTTTGGAGAGGTTTTGGAATTGATACGACTATGTCTTGAAGAATCTGGAAAGAAGTCCAATCGAAAGTTTGCAAGGTTTAGTTTAAACCTGCCTGCTTCCGTCGTTATTGTAGAGCCTTCATTTACTCCCCAATGTAGTTCGAGCTTAGATATTGTGAGCCCTCGACAACGACATCATCGCATGAAGTCCAATCCAGATGCCCTATTGCATGTTGATCGTCTGTCACCTTCTCCTGGTTGCAATCAGGTGGACAAGGGCGACACAATTCCGGATGCCGACAATATTTCCCTTAGTCAAGTTAGTAATAATTCCATGAGAAGTTTTGGAGAAGAGAATGTGCCAATGATAAGAAATCCATGCGATAGTTGCTATGAACGAGTGGATAGTGGACATTGTTCACATCTTTCCACACCCAAAAAGGAAACTAGCAGGAGTTTAGAGTATGCTATTCGAACTTTGAATCTCCGAAGAGTTGAAGATCATGATACGACTTTAACATCGAATGCGGGTTATTATTATGATGGGACTTTTCGCAAATGTCATTCCACAGCTAGCACTCCAAGAAGAGAAGATTCCAAAGACTTGTCGTCGTTGAAGAAAACAAAGACAACTACAGTAGCCTCGCCCAAGGTTCAAGTGCAACCTGATACTATCTCATTTCATCATCGTAGCCAGCGATCGCAAAGCTTTGATGACATTATTGTGTTATAAAATGAGTAACTTGCAATCTTGTTTATTTTCGATATACACAACATCTTTATCTCTACCCACTGTTATTCTACCCAAACTGGAATACGCTTCCATTGATCATGTAATGGAATTTCCTTTGCTCCATACAACGCCGTAACTTCCACTATTTTGCCACGGGACAAATCTGGATTGGATATTGCATCAGCTATTACTTGAGCTACTTGTAGCCTTGACACCGAACCACTGAACTGGGTATCTGCAGGATATAACCTAACTTTATGATTGACTCCAAAGTCGTCTTGAGCTCTTTCCAACCCACCAGGACGAATAACTAAATAAGATAGAGAATATAATCTGTCATTGGTTGCTTTTGGTGGAGTTACTTACTCGTAAAAGGAAGACCACTCTGAATAAGATGTCTTTCACTTTTTCTTTTCCAATACAATATACCACCATATAGATTAAGCAGTGCTGCAGGGAATCCAGTAAAGGGTTTTCCTGTTCCTAAGGAAGTAATCTATACTTGTATAGAAATAGGACGATATCTGTCAAGTATGAAAGAATCTATCGAATTCAAAATCTTACCAGGATAAAAGGACAGTTTGGATTCCATGCTTTCGTAGCATCGATGAGTTGCTTGTTTCCCAAGTAATCAATCTTATAGGGCTGTGTGATATCCAACAAACTATTTCCACTTGCACCGATGACTGCAACCACTGCTTTTACCGCATCCGGACTCCATTTCTGAAACCAACTGGTACGTTCAGTTGCTTTCCATTCAAAGTACTCCAAAAGGTTGGACTTGTGAGCAACATCTATTCTTTCCTGAATAACTTGTTTTGTTCTTTCCAGGTTTCTACCACCAGCAGCCACTCGATAGTTTTGTTTTACCAATTCACCAACAACTCTTCTTCCCAAACGACCTGAACCTCCAAAAACTATGACAGTTTCCCCAGTAGCTAATATTCTTTGTTTCCTTGCCGACAACTACAAAAATTATCCACATTTCAGAAAAGGAATAGGACAATGGTTACCGAAGACTTGGAGGGAATACTGCGTCGAAAGCTCACAAAAGGTGAAGAATACAATACTTTTTTCCTATTCCAACAGTGCGTTGGACTATGAAAACAACTGATACAACTACTCTGCAAGTATCCTATGAATACACTTGTCATTCTCTCACACAAATCGATTCGATTGTGGAGCTCATTCATCTTTCATTGTAAATATGCAAACTTCTTTCAATTCTTTTATTATAGTTCTATTTGAGCAATCAAGTTTTCCAATTGTTTTATACATTCCTTTATCTTTCCAGAGGTTTGGATATATCGTTCCATAATATCTAATAGAGCATGTTGTTCTATAGCCTTTTGTAACAAGCGAGGATGAGAAACAAAAATGGTACCCAACGCTGTCCAAACTACATAGATAGACGAAAAGTCTTGTTTTTCACTCAACAACTTGAGCCACTCCAATGCACGAGTCATCCACTGATGGGTTGTTGCTATAAAGTCTTCTCCTCCTTTAGATAACTGGATACCATAATTATGCAATAATGCAGAATACGCTTCTATGGACTTGGCATGTGAGACACATATGGATGAATCAAATAATGAATCAATCCATTCCCATTGACTAGGCACAAAAGAATGAATAAATAGAATATATGAAATCATTTCTTCCATTCACTTACTCACAAGCCAACAAGGCAACCAAACGTGTAGAAAACATATTACAAATCACACGACAAGACAGAATAACAACTCCAATAGTGGCTTTCGGGGATAGTAAGTGCTTCTTTACTTTGTCTAAACCAAAGTTGTCCTTCTTTAAAAAGAAATGACTGGATGCGGATGGACTCAATATCATCAATCGAACTTGGAAAAAAGCTCAAGTTATCTTTTGCCCTTCTTATCAATCTCGCACTTACATATATCCAATACAGGAATAATATTTTCTGTTGGCCAATCCAATAATTTTTCCATCGTTTGCAATTCTTCTTCTGTAAAGATACAATTCGCTATATGACTCTCTTGTTCCAACTGACTTATCAGTTTATCTGAAAGAGTCCATTCTTCATCACTCAGACGAATGTCCTCATTGACTTGATGGTTAAACTCGCTCAGCTTTTTCCGCATATTTGCAAATTGATCGGAATGTCCAAAGTAAATAAACTCACTGCAAGGAAAATGTTGTGTAACTGCTGTGGATTGAGAATCATCATTCGAACTTGGTCGATAACGATTTTCCGTAAAAGGATCTCTCATTGCAATATTTTTATCTCGATTATCTCCAACAGGAATATATCGACTATTCCCGGTGAAAGGATCTCCTTCCATATACATATTGCTTTGACGATAATCCGTATTTTTATCAATAAAATCGGCTACTTGATCTATATACTCCAAAGGCAAATCTTCTTTGAATAGGAAACGTTGAGCAGCTGCCAATGGATTCTCTCCTAAGTCTTTGTTGTGATACAATATTCATTCAAGAACTATAAACATATACCTTTACGATATCCCAATTTACGCTTTGGTTGATCATCTCCAATATCCACGTCAAATATGTAATCGTAATATTCACCATCCAAATAGCCACTTCGACCACTGTTTTCTTGTGGATTATCAACGACATCTCCAAATTTGTTCCATTTTTGTTGACTCCAAATCAACACTATCCAATCATCATTTAGTCAATGTCTGCATAATCATCCATTGGCATATTTACCTTGTGCTTCATTTCCCTTTCTTACAACTTTCAATTCCCCTTCGCGAGTTCCTGGAGTATCTATCACTTGTTCATACAATGGCAACTTGTCCCAATCGACTCCTTGTACCATAGATGCACTCAACTAGTAAGAATGTTTATAGAGTATATCATGTGTGATAAAGGTTTTTCCATACTTTCTTAGTGCCAGCACTTTCATGAAATGATTGAAGAAGAACATCATCAGCCTTGCGTGATTCATCTCTTGTAAATATGCGACAGACGCTATCCATACAACCAGTTACTAAATCTTCTTTCTCAGGCAAACTAGTCAAAGCCCAAATAGTCTTTGGATGAGATATCGTCTGAACAACTCCATGTTCAAAGGAAAATATTATTACAGAGCCATCTTCTCCTCCAGTAACAAACAACTTTAACGATGACAAATAAGTCAAACAGTATAAGAAATGATTGCTTAGGAATAAGCGATATTCTATTTCCCAATGTCGCTGTTCTATGCAATGGAATATGCAATCGATGAGTATTCATATAATATATACTTACCAACTGACTTCCAACCAATAGCACAACCATCATTGGAAACCGATACAATTCTTCCATCAGCATTGGGAACTTTATAAAGACAACGAACTACATCTTGGTGTCCATACAATGTTTCTAAACACTCGCCTCGTTCATTCCAAAGCTACATATAATTGTGATCCTTTTATCAACTTGGAGTATTCGATACATACTTTTATAGTCTTATCTGCAGACGCCGTTTGAAATCTATCACAAGATAAAATGACTGCACTCCAAACAGAAGCTTTATGACCACGCAAAGTTATAAGAGGAAACATACGAATACCAATACCTCAACAAAATCAATATCCAAATATGTGAATAGTCATCTCCATCCTACCATTTCCTCCTCCTTCTTCTTCTCTCCAATTCCATACTATACTGGTGCAATCCCAAGAACAAGAAATAAACTGACTTGCTTCACCCATTTGAATGTCACAAACTGTATTACTATGTCCTTCACCTTTCCCTACTTGAGAACCACTCATAATATCTCTATATGCAATAATAGACTGTGAAAAAAATATCAATCGGTAACAAAACAATCACTTGCATGGCTCGGATAATTGCATCTCCACCACCGGATAAGACCAAAGGAAAACAGCTTTGATTGATACGGAGTGCTGCTAGACAACTGATGAAACCGTTGTGAACTTGAAACGAACTTTCCAATTTCCATTGCTTAGTCTCTTCCCAATATTTCCAAACTTTCAAGGTCTCATCTCTGGAACCGGTAACTAGTAACTGATCAGAAAGCGCCAAGACCTATAATATCCGTCAAGTTCAGTTGCATATGTAAATATGAGAAAAATTATTGAAGCACTATCTACTACTTACGGCTCTCACTTCCTTTTCATGTCCAACAAGTTGTGCTGATAGTTGAAAGTGGACTTGGTGGGCCATTGAACAATCCACTAAAATGAATGCGGCTGCTTTGTTATTGGTTTCAGTTCCTTCACAAACGGGAACGGATACTTTTGAACAAATTCATAAAAAGGTCTGTAGAACGATATGTCTCAATGTAAATAAGAAACTTGACTGTCATCCAGGTTACTTTAGAACAGCAACTGTGTTCCTGTTATCGATTTGCTCTACCAAAGCTGCGAGTTGGAAAATTGGATACTTTAGTTGCGCTTTCCGATTCCTTACAAAAAGTAAGTCGTATCGGGATTCTAGGAATTGTCGAAGAACTTTTAGGAAATTATTAGGACGATATCACAGTGGAAGCAACTCTGTGGAGACTGCAGCGTCAATATAAAGAATGGAGTGGCTCTGATGTGTTTATCCCCAAAGTGGATGGACAGAATTTGTTGGATGTAAGTTGTTATATTCAGTTTTACTTAATTCTCATCAAGGTCAAGTATGTGATTGGTTTTCGTTGGTCGGAAGAGAAGTTTTCCTCTACAGAACCGCTTGCAAATATTGTTCAGTCCATTCTAGGACAAGTACATAGTTTTGAAGAGGAGTTGAAGAAGCGAACCACAGATTATGCGCAACGAAAACAAGTAAGTATATTGCAAGTTTCCAATTTGATGAGTGATACTATGAAAAGTCAGATAGCTAGTGCTGAAGAACGAAAAACTTCAGGTTCTTTGATGGTCAGATCTTTAGAAGGGTTGGTTGATCCTCAGAAGTGTACAGAAACGGAACATTTGACTAGTGTGTTTTTCGTTTTACCGAAGCGTAAGTGGTAAAAGTTATGATTGCATATATTCAACTCATTGTTTCAATGTTTAGATAATGAAAAGGATTTTCTGGCTTCTTATGAGAAACTTGCTTCGTTAGTTGTTCCAAGAAGTGCTCAACGATGGACTCAAGATAATGAGTGGGTGTTGTATTCTATTACTATTTTTCGTTCTTGTCTAGAGGAAGTAAGTTGTTTTCAAGTTACGAGTGTTGATATATAAATTGTGTATAGCTAAAAAAGAATGCTCGAGAGAAACGTTATACTATAAGAGAATATTCACGCAAAAGTGGTTCGACGAGTGCAGAATCTGATCATTGGGTAAGTTGAAAGTCTGACAAGTGATTGTCTATTCATTCATGAGAAAGGAAGAGTCTTTGGAGTCTTTAAGATTGCGCTCTTTGGAATGGATAACGACTGCCTTTTCAGAAACAGCCATTGCTTGGACGCATTTAAAAGCGATTCGACTATTTGTGGAATCCGTTCTTCGATTTGGTCTACCAGTAAGTTTGTAATATTCTTTTGAATCATTTCATATATGGATGGATATTAGGTCAATGTGGAGACCATACTACTATTGCCTTATGCCAAGACGCAACGTAAACTATTGAAAACTCTGGATAGAATAACTTCTCAGTGGATATCTGGCAATCCTGAATACTTCCATAATGAAAAGGTATTTCATATCAAATGGGATATTGACGGATTCTTTTCTCATAACGGAAATCATAGTCTTCTTCTACGAGTGATGATCGTTATGCTTCGTTATTAGGAATTTCCATTCAAGAAGAACTTCATCCTTTTGTATTATTGGAATGGAATATGATGGGAAAAGAAACTTAGTATTGATATGATATTTGTTTTGCCAATTCATCCATATATGCTATAATAACCTTAATTCCTTCAATATAGTTGTGTCTAGAAGTCCATTCCACATTCAATACACAAATTGAAATACGAAGCTCTATTCCTTACTTGTTCATCTTTTCATTTTGACTATGAGCTCCATCATCAGGAGAACCCAAAGGAATCAAACAAATCTCTCCTCCCAAATATTCTTGAAAAGTATTCGTTATAGGAATAGAACCTCCTTCTCTGGTCAAATCGGGTTCCACTTGATAAACTTTTTTGAATGCTAAACGCGCTGCTGTAAAGTTACTATTGTGATAATCTCCCAACCAAGGAGATGCGCCTCTCCATTCCACTTGCAATTCATTTCCGGAATGAAATTGATCAAATTGTTGCTTGAGAAACTGCTCCACATGATGAGCAATTTCTTGTGGTTGTTGATGAGGAACCAAACGAATAGAAAACCTAACCATATTATTCATTCTTCGTTCATAACAAAATAGGATTTCTTACTTTCCAGTCACAGCACAAGGAATCACAGTCTTTTCTCCTTGTCCTGAAAAGGCACCCTTGAAACAAAATAAAGAACATGTGCAACATTCTATTAGAAAAATACTTACTTGAATGCCATGAAAAGAAAGACTCGGGAACCTCCAGCGATTCATCAATACTTTGACTTTATCGGATTCCTATTCATCGAAGTGAAAAATGAAAACAACGTGACACTCCTTCTTACTCTCAATTGGGATACTTGTCCAGCCTCTTTTCTCAATTGCTCAGTATCAAATAATATACGTTCATAAATGGACTCTTCTTCTTTGGTAACTGGTGCAACACTATCCATGACTAGAGAAAAGATTCAATTCCTAAAAATAGAAATGTCCCATTCCAGTTACCTTTTGGAATAAGAATATTTCCTTGGCTATCAGTCAAAGTATGCAACAAGTGAATCAAGTCATTGAGAGGTTCATGTATTAAACCACCAAATAAGCCTGAATGGAGATCCATTTGGGGACCTCGAATATGAACTTGAAAAAAAACTATTCCTCTCAAGCCATAAGTTAGGCAAGGTCGATGTTCTGTTAGCCTAAGACATTTTCTTCCAGTTGGTATATCAACTGCCGTCCAATATTTCGTTTCACTTACCAATAATTGTCCGTAATACAAACATATTTCACACGGGAGAGTAATCCTTTAGATTCTTCTTCAATCACTTTATCCAATCCAAATGAACCACTTTCTTCCATTCCTTCAAAACACAACTAACAGAGATATCATCAACTCATTCTATCCGCATAACTTTCATATTTACCACTAAATTGACTGGAAGAGGTATTCCAAGTTGTCTATGAGCTTCAATTGCCCATAACCAATCCAACAAAGGTCCTTTCCATGTCTTTCAATCTTTTCATCCATCTTCTACCATTTTACTTACCTTTGTCATCCGTTGCGCCTCTTCCATATAATTTGCCTTGTTCTTCTGTCAATTCAAAAGGATTGAACTTCCAACCATCTTGTATATCTGCAGGTTGTACATCATAGTGACAATATGCCAAGACTACGGGTCTATGTGGGTCCACACAAAAGTCTCCAAAAATAACGGGAGGATAGTCTAAAACTTGACCATCTGCAAACTTTTGTTTTCCTATATGCTTTACTAGTGCCTTTCCTTCCAATCGTTCAATCCACTCGCAAATATAATGGGCCATATCCACACATCTTGAACGTTTACAAGGATCTGCACTCACAGAGTCCAAAGCAACTGCTTCTCTCAAACGTTGTATGTATTCTTCCGAGTGTTGGTTGACATAACTAAATAGAGTGTATATACATCATATATTAAAAATAAACAACTTACTCGAACAACTGTTCCATACACCTAATCATTCGCTTAGACAATTTCACGAAAATGAACTTGTCGTCTTTCATTCAATATGGATATCAAGTCATACCGCATTTCATCAACAGTGAAACTTGCACTCTGTTGATTAGACGAACACTTGAATGGGTATGTATTCTGTACATTCAGTGGTATGTCTTGTTATGTATCAAAACTAGGTGAAAAGTTTGCCAGTGGAACAAGTGTCTATCTTTTCTACTGAGAACCAAAGAGCAGATGCCTATTTCCTTGAAAGTGGTCGAAGTATTCGTTTGTTTTTTGAAGAAGAAGCTGCAACGAGACCTGAGAGCTTAACAATAGACAAGGTATATAAGAATATTCCGTGTGAACAAAAGCTTCTCCCAATATCTGCTTAGGAACGAATGGTTAACAAAATAGGTCACGCACTACATGACTTGGATCCAATCTTTCGTTCATTTTCACGTAGTCAATCTGTCAAGTCACTAGCCTTTCAGTTAGGATTTCAAATACCGATACCTGTACAGTCCATGGTCATCTTGAAACAGCCAAGAGTAGGTGGAGAAGTGCGACCTCATCAAGACTCTACTTTTCTTTATACTCATCCACCTTCATGTGTTGGTCTCTGGTGGGCGTTACAAGATGCAACTGTAGATAACGGTTGTTTATGGGTGTTGGAAGGTTCTCACAAATGTACAATTCATAAAAGAATGTGCCGCACACCAGATGGAAAGGGTATTTATTTCTATGAGGAAAATCCCAAGGACTGCGACTATACAAGGTTAGACAACTACAAACCTGTAGAATGTAAAGCAGGATCTCTAGTCATTTTACACGGAGGTTAGTATCCTCTATTTGAATGTTATATATTGTTTATCACAACGAAATATCCAATAGCTTTATGGCACTTTAGTTGTAAGAATAGGAGTAATCAAAGTCGCCATGCTTATTCCTTGCATCTCGTGGAAGGAAAAGATACTGTTTGGTCTCCTCATAACTGGTTACAGCCAAACCATTTACCTTTTGAACCTTTCAAAGTTGACAATGACTCCATCTAATCCATTCCCAACTTTTCTCCGACGTCGTCTAACGAAGATTGATTCATTTCGTAGTCTCAACCAAATACTTTTGTCTTGATGAGATATTTACACTCTTCTGAATATGTAAAGATACCACAAGGGGTTTCTGTGGAAGTGCATTCTAGAAATATTCGAGTCAAAGGTCCAAGAGGTGTTTTGGTAAAGGATCTTTCTCACGTGAATATGGAAGTGAGTTGACAGCGTCCTATGAACGTCGTCGTGGGTGACTCACTTCTTTTTCTCTTAGATGGTCAAAGAAAAGTCAGGTAAAAGAATTCGAGTAACTGTTTGGCACGGTTCACGAAAGGATTTGGCTTGTCTCAATACGGTTTGTACGCATATCAAAAATATGATTATGGGAGTGACGAAAGGCTATCGATATAAAATGCGTATGGTATATGCACACTTTCCTATCAACGTTACTGTGTCCGATGACGGTGATTACTTGGAAATTCGCAATTTTCTGGGTGAGAAGAGAACACGTAGAGTGAATATGTTACCTGGAGTTGTATGCAGTCGTTCGGAAAGTGTGAAAGACGAAATCATATTGATAGGGAACGATATTGAACAAGTAGCTCAGTCAGGTAATATTCTCTCTCTCTTACTGTTAGAAACAGGTAACGAATACTCACTTTGTTTAGCTGCAAATATTCATCAGTCCTGCTTGGTGAAAGAAAAGGATATTAGAAAGTTTCTTGATGGAGTTTATGTTTCTGAGAAAGGTCCTATTCCTGAATATGATTAAAGTTTATACAAAGCCAATAAATCCTTAGTTATTCGTTATACTATCCCAACTTGATGAGCCTTTTCATAACACGTATGCAAAAATGAGTACATCAGCAAGGCATATGGACTTTTACAAGAGTGTGTCGTTACAAGTTGTTGCTATTTCCTTAGTTTACGACCCTTCCTTCTAGACCACTTGAATCAAAACGGTTCGAGGTGTATGAGAAAACGGAAATGGTCATTGGAATTGCCATTTCGAGAATGAATCGACATTCGTTGACCAATCAGCGTTGCCATTTCACGGTAATGATTTGCCCAATCAACGAAGCGACATCCATTTTAGGCTTCTTACAAAGCCAGTCCTTCAAAAGGAAACTTTCTATACACATCCTCCATGTGGCGAATAAGGAAAAGATCAATCCAAGTACCACAGGAAATTGTGGTAAAGGCACGTTTGACAACTCAATCGGCAAATCCTCTTCCAGCGTACTATAAATAGGAAAACCATTTTCTAGACTTTGACTATTGCCGATTTTTTGTGCTTCGTGCTCATTACCAACCTCTTTGCAATTTCATGGTCTCTATTCATAAAGTATTTCTAAGCTGTCTATTAGTAGGCTTTGCTATTGTCAGTGCAGTGGTAGCACAGGAATGGCGTCAAGAGTCTTTTGATGCTGTTAGTAGAGGTGGTTATCAGACAAGTACCTCTACTTATTCAGCTACCACGTCACCATCATATACAGAAGTCTCTATTCCGATCTATTCTGCAGCACCAACTAGTTATCCACCCAAGTGTGTTTACGTGAGTGTTTTCTTTTCATAATCTTTCTTTCCACATAACTAAACATATCGTCCTAGTATCAAAAACTGAAGCAATGCTGCACCTACACTTACGTGGTTGCCCAGAAGTGTAAGATATATGAGTATGAAGTTCAGGAATCCATCAGCTATTCCTGTCCTCAATATACCACAGTGCAATCGGTGCTGCCGTATTCTTGTCCCAAGGTATATACAACTACAACCAGCAAAGCATATCCTTGCCCAACTTATTACAGTGTGACTGAATATACCTCTTATCCATGCCCTCAATATTATACAGTTCAATCACCTGTATACTATCCATGTCCAACGGAGATATCTGTACAAGCAACGATTCAGTATCCTTGCCCTACTTATTATTCAGTTCAGGTGGCAACATATTATAGCTGTCCTCAGTATTATACCGTGCAGTCTGCTGTCTACTATCCTTGTCCTACATACTATACTAAGCAGTATCAGACCCAGTATCCTTGCCCAACAACTTCTTATATCTCTATTACTTCTCAATATAGCTGCCCAACCTACTATTCGGTTACTGAAACAACTTACTATCCATGCCCAACAACGTCGGTGACCTACTCTCAAATGAAATATCCTTGTCCAACGACTTATACCATTTATCAAACCCAATCTTACAGCTGTCCTACTTATTATTCTACTCAAGTTGCAACGTATACTTCATGTGCAACTTATACATATTCGTATGTACAGTATCCATGTGAATATGGTAAGTAATATAGAAACCTTTCTTATACTGACGACTCACATATCGTCATAGCATATGAAACACCGAGTCCATCGGTATCTGCCTATTCTCGTGAAGAGGTTCAACGAGGAGGTTATGGAGAATATCAGTCTCAACAATCTTCCAGTTATTATGTAACCAAATACTGTCAGAAAGCAGTTCAACAAGTAACATACACCTCATGTTCTACCTATTATCCATCTCAGACGGTAGAACAGAAGACTTGCTATAAGACAGTGGCTGTTCCTACTGAATATCAACAATATTGTTACAAACAAGTTGCACAGGAACAGGTCGTTCAAAAGAGCTGTCCCACTTACTACTCTGTACAAAAGGTGAAATATCAGAGTTGCTCTACCTACATATCTCAGCCGACCATTATACCCAAGTACTGCAGTATGTCTGTTTCTGAAGAGTATGTACAGCAACAACAGTGTGTAAAATATGTGGCTCAACAAGTCATCCAACCCAAGCAGTGTGTGAAGTACTACACTGAACAGAAGATTCAACAAAAATATTGTTCTCGTTACGTAACGGAAGAAGAAGTACAAAGTAAGCAGTGTATCAAGTATGTAGCTTTACAAAAGATCAAGTACGAGTCATGTTCAGCACAATATGAAGTTCAGAAGATCAAACAACAACAATGTACCATGCAGGTATCTGAACAATATATACAACCAGACACTTGCTACAAATATGTTCCTGAACAACAAATCGTACCTCAAACTTGCTACAAGTATTATTCTGTACCCAAGTTTATTGAAAAGTGTTATCCTGAGTATGCGACAACAGAGAAGTGTGTAGAATATGAATATGTTCCTTATGCCACTTCTACACCTTATCCATCAGTATCTCCTAGTTATTCTCCTTCAGCTTACCAAACATCTTCGGCCTATTAGATAGCTGAAAGAGGTTGGATAGGTTGTCATGAATGTGTTTCATGTTCAAAGAAACGTGAGACATGAAATAAAATATCTGGTTCCCTAACAACATCTTTCATTGTGAAGTTTTTATTCAGCAGCATCACATTCCATTTGGATTCCATCGCTATCACCATACACAACCGAATGGATATTGGCGTCGTACTTCAAAGCCATTCAATACCAGAATAGTTCAACGAATCTGATAGTCATTGTGCAGATATGACAAAGAAAAAGAAAGCAGGCAAGTATATGAAAGTTTGCCAACCTTGATTGTTTCTCAAACCACTTTTCTTTGTATAATAGAGAAGAAACAAACAGTTTCAGACGACTCGAGCTCTCTGCGTTCCGAGGAGACAAGCAGCTCGTTGTCAGCACATATGGAAAGGTTGGTTATGAATGAGGATATGAAAGACCTTGTTCTCGAAGAAGACTATCATCCGGATAACTTGGTTTCTGGATTCTCATTAGCAGTAGAAAAATTGAATGACAAAAGGTATCACAGTTACTTTAGGGTTCTTGAAAGAAGTCAAGTTGAGATTTAGGTCGTGGGTGAGAGTCAAGGCGTTAAATTATGCTTATGAAGCTCTTCGGAATGATTATCGACCAGAATTATTGGAAAAGACGTAAGTTGGTACTTGGTGAAAAAAGTTTGGGTTCATTCACAGAGATTTAGTGTGGAGACGCTTGTATATACATTGCTTAAAGGACCTTTTCATAGAGCCATACAAGAAGAGAGAAAATTGAGTTGTCTTTTGTTAGCTATTGTTGTGTTGAGTTTGGGGGAATCTAGCTCAAGTGAATATATTTGGGAGCAATGTGGACCGTTATTAAAGACAATGATAAGAAGAGGCTTAAAGGGTAGTTTAGAAGCAATAGCTTGTGTAGGAATGGTGGGTTCCACAGATTTAGAAGAGATCTGCTCGTTAATGGAGAATATTTCTGGACACTTTTTATCCTCAGATACTGAGTTGGCTGCCGAAGCTTTACAAAGTTGGGCTTTGTTAGCTTCCAGCTTACCGGTTATCGACTTGTATCATTTATTTCGTGCTACGAATTCGCCATTAACTATATTTCAACGCCTTTTTTCCACGTCATGTATTGCAACAGATGAGCGAAACTTGGCTAGTGCTCAAACCATTGCGCTTATTTTAGAACTGTTTCAACAAGAGTCTTTCTCAGATGCTTCTTCATCATCTCAAGAAGATGTGGATAGTAGTGAGGAGTTGAATATTCTACAACATGTAGAAGAGTGGTCAAATGCATCAGTTGGTTCAGAAAATGGAAAGTTTATAGGACAACATCGAAATCATATATGTACTATATCAGAAATTTTGCAACAGCTGTATCGTTTTCGTTGTCAGGGTACACAGGCTTTATTAGAAGAGAATAAACGAACTCCCAAGAAACAAAGAAGCTTACGCAAGTCTATTATCCGGGCATTGGAAGATCAAGTGGATAGCGAGCATTATCAGTTGGCAAATGGCGAAGAAATACTATTTGATACTTGGTTGGATAAACTTCGTATCCAAAGTTTTCGTGTAATATTTAAAAGTGGATGGAAGAAACATTTGGAACAGAATGTCTTTTTGAGACAAGTGTTGGGGCTTGGAATCCCAGTAGCTCCAGTACCAGATAGTGAGTTGCGTCTTACAAAGGAAGAAAAACGATTGTATCGTAGTCCAAACTCTATTTTGGAAAAGAAGCGAACATTGCAAAGACAAGGAAGAAGAACACGTCGAATTCGTGAACGCGAAGTTGTTGTGTGAATAGGAAGAATTGCCGCACCTTCATGGTTGAGGGCGCATTTGAAATGGCAAAATATTCAGCGATTCTCTTTCACTTTTGAATTGGTAAGAGACCGCCATTGACTGTTTGTTGTTTTATGGAGTCTTTAAAGGAAAATATGCCAGTCTCTATAAACTCAGTTCTTGGAGAGTATAATAGACAAGATCCAGGACATAGTCTCAAATATGATTCATCAGAAAATAAATATTCATCTACGGGGAAAGAATCAGAAGGGGAAAAGTTACAACAGACAGCTTCAAAGATTCAAGTTCCCTCAGTGTTTTGTTCCGAATCCTCGGAACGCTACACTTTGTTCCCAATTCGTTATCCCGAAATATGGAAAATGTATAAAAAACATGAGGTTTGTTAAGTAGCCAAAAGACTGTCTCACTCTATTTATCACTATATTCTAGGCTTCGTTTTGGACTGCTGAAGAAATAGATCTATCGAGTGACTTGGAAGATTGGAAGAAGTTGAATGCGGATGAGCGCCATTTCATTTCTCATGTCTTAGCTTTCTTTGCATCTTCCGATGGAATTGTTTTGGAGAATCTTGCAGAAAGATTTTGTCGTGATGTACAAATTCCTGAAGCAAGATGTTTCTATGGATTTCAAATAGCCATGGAAAACATTCATTCGGAAACATATTCTCTTCTTATCGATACTTATATTCGAGATGCTCAGGAAAAGACTCGTTTATTTGAAGCAATGGAACGTATTCCCTGTATTGAAAAGAAGGCTCAGTGGGCGTTGAGGTGGATCCAATCCACTGCTTCTTTTGCTGAACGTTTAGTTGCATTTGCTGCTGTGGAGGGAATATTTTTTTCTGGTTCTTTCTGTTCCATATTTTGGTTGAAAAAGAGAGGTCTAATGCCAGGGTTGACCTTTTCCAACGAGTTGATATCACGTGATGAAGGTTTGCATTGTGATTTTGCATGTTTATTGTATTCCATGTTGCCTGAGAAGTTATCTCGTGAAACTATTGAAAGCGTAAGTTGTCAAGTGAAATGATATATTGATTCATTGCCGATGTTTGTAGATTATCATCGATGCGGTAACTTGTGAAAAAGAGTTTATTTGTGAGTCTTTACCGGTGGCATTGATCGGAATGAATAGTGATATGATGAGTCAATATATTGAGTTTGTTGCGGATCGTTTGTTAGTGGCATTGGGATATGAGAAATATTTTCACTCTCGGAATCCTTTTGATTGGATGGAGCTGATTTCTTTAGAAGGGAAGACCAATTTTTTTGAGAAGCGAGTAGGAGAATATCAAAAGGCTGGCGTGGTAAACGATAGTGGAGAAGCTCAAGAGTTTCGTTTAGATGCAGATTTTTAAAAAGATACTTAGACTGGTAGTCTTTTTGTATAGAAGAATAAAGTTGAATAGCTTTAAGAAATGGATTGCTGTTCCATTCTCGATAGAGTTGACATTTTTTTCTTGGCGGATTGGCGCCCAATTCGAACATTCGAGTTGGAATATGAATCCTTGCGATAGGTTTGCTACTTCAGTTCATCAACTGGAGAATCTTTTAAGCAATTGGTCAACATATATTGAGGATTTCTCATTAAAAGATATCCAGAACAACGACAATCACTTGTACTTGAAACAAGAAAATGACTACCTCAAGGCATGTCTGGTTTTCTTATTTCGTTTCATTCTTGAATGATATCCGATAGGAGAAACTGGCTAGCTTGCAAAGGTCTCTCGATTTCCAAAAAGAAGAGTTTGAGAGTCTTTTGGATTACAGCGAAAAGTTGGAACGACTGTTACCAAAAAAAGTTTTGCCAAACCTATCATCTGATAGTATTCCTATGGAGTCCATTCAGAACGCTCATAGACCACTACTCCTTCAACACAAAGACATGATCAAGTCCTGGAAAGAAGAACTAAAAGTATTGAGAAACAACTTTGCAACTTCAGTCGAAAGTATGTACGTTTATTTATTTCATCAACTTGGCGGTTTGGTTGAAACATTCCATTGTCACCAAATTCAGTGGATGAAGCACAGTCAAGAGAATCGTCGTCTGCACCGTTATATCCAAGAATGGAAGGGTAATATTCGTGTAGTTGCTCGCGTAAGTGTTTTTTGCCGTACTTGAATATTGGGTTGACCTGATTTCATATACTCGTGGATATATCAGATCCGTCCATCACTTTTGGGGAAAGATTGTACTCCTTTGCTTGACTTTATAGGAGATGACATGATCACATGTCGGCCTTTCAACTCGAATCCTTTATCATTCACTTTTGATCAAGTATTTCCTCCTCATTTGCCACAAGACTCTCTGTATGAAGAGTTACAGCCAATCATTGCAAGTATTTGGGATGGCTTCCATAGTTGCATTATGGCTTATGGACCAACTGGTTCTGGCAAGACTTTTACTGTTTTTGGGCCAGATGGAAAAGGTGGAGTTGTACAACTAGCTATTCAAACATTGTTCGACCTTGTATTGGAGAATAATGAGTTGAACCTAGTTCCAACTATCAGTATGTTGGAAATATACAACGAAACTGTACGTGACTTGCTAAGTGAAGATCCATTGGCCAACTTGGAAGTTCACGAAGATACCACAACTGGAGATGTATTTGCAAAAGGTGCTGTAGAAATGGAGATGAGCCATTATTCTGATGCCTTGAGGATTATTCAATCTGGTCTTGATTTTCGTACTACCAGTGCAACTTTGTTGAATATTTCCAGCTCTCGAAGTCATTTGTTATGTATATTGAAACTGCGTGGAGACCATGGAAATACAGGGTCTTTGTACATTGCCGATTTAGCAGGAAGTGAACGTGTCACGCATTCTCATACACAGAGTGAACGACTGGATGAAACGAAACATATCAATCGCTCATTGTCATCTCTTGCTGATGTATTTTCAGCTTTACGCAATCAACAACCTCATATTCCTTATCGTAATTCTCGTTTAACTTTTTTGTTACGACCTGCACTTTCCAAAACTGGAAAAGCAATGCTAATCGTTCATGTCAGGTATGTCATTTTATGAAAACTTGTGGGCATTTTTCATCTTTTTGAACACTCAACATGTATGAAAATCTCTAGTCCGGAAGAAGAAGAACTTTCTGAAACTATTCAAACATTGCGATTGGGACAACGAGCACGGGATATCGAACTAAGACCGTCAAAAGGTCAAGGTAATTCTTCAACTCTGCCAATCATTTATCACACTTACGAATGATCTTTATAAGACTCTAGTAATATTTTGCTACGGCGTCAAATCAGTCTCTTACGTCAACAGTTAGCTGACGAACGAAACAAGTCCAAATAACCAAATATCTACTGCTTATCCTCCTTCTTGCCTTGTTGTTTCTTATGAATCATTTCACTACCGATGGTAGTTACATATCCTTCTCTCTTTTCTTCAAGTCTACGCTGATAATACGCGGTTTCCTCGTCGCGTATTAGGAGACCCACAACTACTGCCAAAGAGATGTAAAAAATCCTTTGTTTCCTAACCAAGTTGCTTTTAAGCGTTTTTTCCGACCTACACAATATTATACTTACGTCGACCATCGTTTGGGGAACATGTTTTCTGGTAGTTTGTCCATTTTCTCATATCGACGTAACCTTCTTCCCTTTTCCTTTCGAAGTGCTTCTCCTTCGTCCATTTCAACTGCCCCAAAATCAACGAGTCCTCCATTTACATACGATCTGTCAATATAATCAATTCTCGAGAAGAATATCCAAATCGCAACAAATCCTTTTCCAATAATTCATAATATCGCAACGATTCGATTCGTTCATTGTTCAAAAAAGTACCATTCGTGCTTTCCAAATCCATAATATAAGGTTTGATCACCAACTGGTGGTTGCAACATTCTCCGGTTAATAAGACAATACGCATCAAGGAAATGCTTACTTTATCTCTATTTTTTGGCATCACTTGACGGAATTGCAACACAGCATGTTGTTGAGAAGCGGATGGATGGTCAATAGGAATATCAACAACATCTCTATCTCGACCCAACAAGTAGACACTCTACAGCATTCACTCTATTCTACAAAGAAATGTGTTCATCTTACCTTTTGATAAATGTAAAAAACACCTTCTTCTCCTTGTAACAATTTTCCATCTTTAAATACATACAACCGCCAATGTTTATCAGGCTTTCTAGCATCCAAAGGTTCCACAAACTTCAATTCCTTTCCATGTCGCGTCATTCTTTGTTCCTTGTAAAGAGCACCAGACGGCATAAAGTTGGGAGTCTCTTTGGGTACAACATTTTCACTCTTTACAAAAAAAAGTATTCAAGTATCAACCAATACTCAACAGCCATTCCACTACTCACTTGTCTTTGCACTTGTTTTCCACCCCATTCGTAAGCTTGCGAAGAAGAAGCTATCGGGGAATGGGGTCTCCTTGTTAGCTCTTCGCGCACCGTTTCACTTTGCTCGATGTTCTCATCTGCCAATTCTACTTTGACAACACGTCCATCTAAGCGACTTCCCGATAACGTGGTTGCTGCAAGTGCCTCCTCTCTATTTGAAAAGTATACAAATGCAAAACCTCTATTCTTTATTCAACGTCATTTCAAGTGCTTCCAGCCTACTACAATTATCTTACCAGTTCTTGTTGTTGTCTATTTCTAGGAACTTCAACATCAACAACAGTGCCTAGTTTTTCGTTATCACACAAAGTAAGAGAGAACAACATGCGCTGAATACCGTAACTATGGAAAATATTGCGCACGGCGTCTTCCAGCCATGAAAATGGCAAGTTACCAACAAAAACTCGAAATTCGTTGGTTTCTTTGTGTCGCCTTTTCATGTGTTTATGACTCAACAATGGAATGATTTGAGAAGTGGAAGAAGCGATCGACGATCATCCAACCATGGCACCACATTCGAAGAGCAAACGAATGACTCTGCGTAAAAAGTATAAAATACAAAGAAAAGTGAGAGAACACAAGAGGAAGATGAGAAAACAACAAAAGAAACAGAATACCAATAAAACAAGAAAGCGTGAAAGAGAACTTTGTAGGCAGCCTTGTTCCATTTTTCTGAGCTGTACTGAAGCGTGGACGAGTAGGTATCCCCAATTCTTTTCCTTATAAAGAACAAATTGTGGAAGAATACGCTAAACAAGAAGAGACTCTGAAAAGAATACGATTGGCCAATGTATTTACTGCAAAGATTCGTTGACAACCACGCACTGACTAATCGTTTTGAATAGAAATTGAAGCAGACAATGGCCTGCAATGAGGAAGACAACAACCAAAGCAGTGAGAAACAAGTAGGAATACAATCAACACTTGAGGATACTCAAGTGGAGGCCCAAAGTAAGCTTTCAAGTTACTCCCATTCTCTAGTCAGCGATGACTGTGTGTGCGTCTAGTAAAAGGAAATGTTCGAAGACATTTGAAGGACTTTAAACAATTGGTTAATCAATGCGATGTTATCTTACAAGTTATCGACGCTCGTGATCCACTTGGTACTCGAAGTATGAAAGCAGAAAAACATATTATGTCTAATTTTGGAGGAAGCAAAGTAAGACAGTGTATATTATGACAAGCAATAGAAAGAGCTCAGATTACTATTTTGTAGAGAATCATTTTAGTGCTGAACAAAGTGGATATGATTCCAAATCCTATAGCAACTCAATGGATTGAATATTTATCAACCTTCCATCCCACCATACCATTTTGTGCAGCACATGAGAAAGTAATGAATTGTTTCAAACAAAAGTAATCAAAACAGTTGTCTTATTCTCCTCCTCTTTTAGATAAGAAGAAAATATACTCCGCATACCGAAAGTTTGATGCGGCTACTGAAAGGAATCTTATCTGAGAAACATTCATCATCTTCTTCTTTATTGGTACGTCTTGAATGACAAAATATATTTCGGTTTGATAGAAGAGAAACATTTTCCTTTAGGTGGGAGTTGTGGGTTATCCCAATGTTGGAAAGAGTTCTCTGATCAATTGTTTACATCGTTCTCAAGTAGTAGAAACGGGTCCAAACCCAGGTAAATATCTATTTATATCGACATTTATTTGTGGATAAACTTTGGAATCCAAATCATCATAGGTGTTACCAAGCATAATCAAGAAGTTGTGATTGATCAACATATTCGGTTTATGGACTGTCCAGGGATCGTATTCATGTCTAGTGAGGAAAACAGTCATTTATCTTTGGTTATTCGAAACTTTGTATCTAATCAAAAGGTGGAGGTTGGTGATAAACTTTCTCTGCAATATATATATGTGTATATTATTCACTCAATGGTCTTATTTAGGATCCCTTTCCCTTTATTGATTCTATAATAGACAAAGTGGGAGTTGAAAAGTTGACGCTACAATACAATATTCCTGTATTCTCTAGTCGTGAAGAGTTTCTTGCTTTGATTGCGAAGAAACGAGGCAAGTTACAAAAAGGAGGTGCTTTAGATTTGCAAGCAGCAGCCCATTCCATATTGCTTGATTGGTCGCGTGGAAAGATTCCTTATTATACTTTACCACCCAAAGATAGTTCTGCACAGGTAAGAAGGCAGTTGTTCTATCAGCAATGAAAGATATTTTATTTTTTTAGGTTTCTGCCTGCGTAGTGGAGACATTGGGTTCTGAAATCTCTTAAGATAATCATAAAAAGAACTCAGTGCGAATAGTGGACATTACAATTGATGCTATTTAGTGCAAAATGTTCTTTTGAAAGTTGTCTTTAAAGAAACATAGACTTGGATAAACTCTAGTCCATATGATTTTTGGACAATTTTGCAAGTGTCAACTTGTGAATGTCTCTCTCTCGCTCTGTTTCACTCGATAGAAGAAAGAAAAATATCTTATAGAGATTGGTCTCATAGACAATGGACGCTTCTAGAAGGAGGCCCAAAGCGAATCATAAGGAAAGCAGAATTTCTCTTAACCCTCTCTTCATGATTAGATACGATATTCTCTTGGAGATACGATATTCCTCATGTGTGTGGTTCAACACTACGTAGATTCTAAAGGAGTTTCCTATTATGGGTTTGAAGCCTGGTGGAAGTGGGTCGCTGACGGGTGTCCACCCCGTCCTTCAAAAGAGGTAACTCTTTGCCAAATAAAACTTGAAACTTCAAGCTCAACTTATTGTAGGAAGTAACTAAAAGGACACGTCAATCGGGTCAATTTGTTCGACAGGATCAAGCCAGTTCTCAGGACCTTTCATCTTGGAGATCTATGGGAGAAACGTATTATCCTGACCGAAAGAGCCAAGAAACAATGGACGCTGAAGAACTTCGAGAGAGGAAAAGTTTGAACAAGACCGTAAGAAATAACAAGGACAAGTATGGAAACGAATACTCATGTCTCGTCGTATAGAGCACGGAAAAAGGCAGTGCTGCAACCCGTTCTTAGATACTTGACGCAAGTGATAGTTTGATAGGCTACATAGTTAAAGCATTTGAACTTACGTTTCTCTCCCTTTCTATTGAAAAGCAGCTCCTTGTTTCACGAGCAAAAACCTAACCAGTTCCTTTCTTTATTGGATACAACTTATCGTTCTTGACAACTACGAATAACATACCGAATGCATCACTTGAAGAATACTATCAACGAAACCTCACAAACATTATCGTGCAGAAAACTATCTGTTTTCTAAAATTCAGGCAACTCGTGTTAGCAAACAAAAGATGAAGGAAAACTTAAAATATACGGACTAGGAAGATATCAAATGTCTCTGATATCTTGGCAACTGTGCTCGCAACTCCTCCTACGTAAAATACATTAGTAACACCAAGTCATGACCTCGTACGTTCTTTCCCTACCATGGAAGTTTCTTCATCTGTAGGACAAAATACCAAACGAATTTTAGACGTTTTGCCTACATTAGTTTGTGAGGAGGTATTAGAAACTGTCGACTTTGATTGAATTGGGTTCGACACTCTCTCATTTCCTATATCCTTGGAAATCCTTGAATCGGATTTTTCATTATGTAAAGAAGAGCCACTTCCCGAATACGATTTTCCTTCAGGTACTGAGCTTGCTTTCGAAGACATCTCACCAGCTGACGACTGCATAACAGGTGAGCTCTGATAATAAACTTGAGAATTTGCAAACGCGGCAACGTTTGAACTCTGACCTGGTCCCATTGCAGAAGACGAAAAAGTTGGAGGTTGGCCATATGTTGTTGCTGCTACTGAAGACCCGGGTGACCCTGTCTGATAGGCTCCATATGTTGGAGCTGCAGAATATTGAGCAGGTAAAGGTACATTAGGAGCTGCTGGAATCTCTCCAGGGGCTACAACAGGAGGGGGTACCGGGGTAGCAGGAACTACGTAAGGATTGGCATACTGCGAGGTAGGAATTCGGGGATAGCCTGCCAAGGGACTTGCTCCATATAGTGCCGTGAAAGGCATATGTGGCACATAACCATACGGCCCTGATACAAGACCGTTCAACAGGCTTGGAGGCAATGGCCCCCCTTGTTTACTTCTCTTTCTTGCCTGTTCTTCCCAATAACTCTGCGGTATTCCTTCCATACCAAATACATCATACTCAATAGAGTCTCTCCCTTCCACTGCGTTGGGAACACTAAACCATAACACTGTTGTGAACAACTCATAGCAAGAAAATAAAAGTCCATACCGTGTTACTTCTTCCTTGTGTACCTGTTGTGCGTGTACCACGAGCCCCTTCACTGACATAAGACGTTTATTACACCATTGACACTTGAAATGCTTTTCCTTTTGGTGACTAGCAAGAATTTTCTCTTCTTGAAAGTCTCTATCACAATACCAACAAAATATTCGATCAATAATATCTGTTTGTGGCGCCTTCTTTTTCCTTCCCATCCCTTCAACTACAAAAATTGTACAAACATTCCATTCGCTCAATTGGGTTGGACACAAGAAGATGTTTCAAGTTGTCACAAAGAAAAGAGAATCCGTACGTTTATCTTTCCCCAAAAAAAAGACAAATATTACTGTTTAGGAGCAATATTTCGAAGAAATGGAATACTATGTGATGGACCCAATGGGACAACCGTTCGTTGAAAATTCTCGTTGATAAATATGGCAGCTGAAATGTACCTAATTTCAAAATGTGAGAAAGGAATGAAATGAAACAAAAGCATTATCCAAATACCATCCACCTAGAGCAAGTAAGATACCAGTAACTCCTCCTGGAACAGAAGAAATAACACCAAAACTGGATAATGCTAATAAAATCAGCGTCATTTCTAGAAGTGTTATAGTGATAATCAACGCCAAATGATGAGCCAAAGCACCGACCCAAAGGTACAAGGAAAAGATAGAGTAACCAACCAGGAGAATTCCGATAACTTGATTTGATTTTCCACCAAAGACAAGGTCGTGTTCAGCTTCCAAGGTGAATAGAGTGGATACTGCTAACCAAAATGCTCCATAAGAAGTCAATCCCACAAAGCCAAAAGTATTTCTAGTCACAAAACACAAAATTCCTGCTATAAACTGAGTAGTTCCACCGTAGAAGAATCCTGATCCTACTACTCCTTTGGTTATTTCACTCGGGAGAAGCTTGGCATTCAGCACACTAAGAATGAAAGTAGTACAAGCAAATCCAGCCAATCCCAAAGAAGCAGGATCAGGATAACTAATTCTGTTTTGAGTAGTCTGCAACGCTTTGAAACATTCAGTATCATTTAAGTTGTTCTTTTGATGACTCTCATGGTTGCACTTTTCCATATCACTTAATATACTAGCGACTTCCATCAACAGTATCCTTTGTAGAACTCTTGGTATCCAATAGCCAACAGTTGTTTTACTGAGATTAACAACACACCCATATAGGAATCTATTTAAAATGTGTTTTCTGTTGTATTGCATCTCCTGACGTAGAAAATATTTGTAACCTGAGAGGGAGCTCGTAACACTTGGATTTTTCTACGGAAGCTGAATTTGTAATTCAAGTGCAAAACATATGCTTCTAGTCCAAAGGACGATGGACGATGGACGTGGATCGCTTTAGTTTTGAGAGAAAAGAGTTGTGCAAGAATTGACAAGTTATTAAAAGCAATTCTTTTACTTCAAGAGAACCACAAATAACTATTGAGGTTTACTAATACTGGAGAGGTACAGATTTCAATAAGTTGAAAGCTGAGAAAACAGTTTCTGTCGCTGCTTTCATATTTGCAATGACTGATGATTGTCATAGACTTGGAGTTTGCACATAAGTACTAGAAAGTCAAAGATGGTCAATATCCAGTACATACTAGTATCATATAAAGCATCTCAATGATTGAAGAATGCAAGACAGCGAGTATATTGTTTCCTGTGCCAAAATCATATAGAACTGCTGTTTTTTCTATGTTCTTTTATTGTAATGAAGCAACACTCTTTTCAAAATATTCAGTGATCTGCTTTTTCTGTGGCAGCAAAACCACTCCAAAGTACAATATCATTCGCTACAAAAGTCTTTGTGCAAGATTCCAAAGTCTTATTTGACCACCACAATTTATAAAATGAATATCCTGTTACAAACATTGTGTATGCCACTAGAAGAGGGGATAGGATGAATCAACGTCATTTCTTGATGAGGGAAAATCTGTCGAGAATGGATTGTTTTGTAAGACCTTTTGTCACTTATTCGACCCATCGTTCACTGAGGTTGTTTCAGTGTGCCCTAAAAACGGCCTCTTCTACATTGGCATACACGAAACGGAGACCTTGGAGGCAGTCGTGGCTGCGAGCATCGTTTCAAAGCAACACTTACAAAAATTCAGTTGATCCAATACCTGCTTTCAACAATGTGGCGGTTGCAGAAGAGAGTGCGCAGATGGATGTTCGAAATAAAGTATTGCTTAAAGGATTAACTTTGGAGAAAATGCAATTGTGGTTGGAAAGTTTGGGAGAGAAAAGATTTAGAGCTTTGCAACTCTGGAAGTGGTTGTATCAACAACAAGGAGGAGGCGTAGACAACTTTGCTTCGATGACAAACCTGAGCAAACAATTTCGTGAGAAACTGGAGCAAGTTGCCGTTGTAGATTCTCTGAAGTTGGAAAACGTATATGAAGCCCAAGATGGAACCAAAAAGTTGACTTTCCGTCTGAAGAACCGTGATAGTGGTTTAGGGGGTGGAGTAGTAGAATCCGTACTTATTCCTAACGAGTCTTGGGTCACATTATGTGTTTCATCTCAACTGGGGTGCGCGCAGAGGTGTCAATTTTGTTATACTGCCAAGATGGGTCTTCATGGTCACCTTCATACCGCAGAAATAGTAGACCAAGTCGTCATAGCCAAAAGATTATTTGAAAAAGAGAAGAGAATTTCAAATGTAGTGTTTATGGGAATGGGAGTAAGTAAGCTTTTGTCAATGGACAGTATCTAATAAAGTCTTATAGGAGCCTCTGCATAATATCGACAATGTCTTGACGGCCATTGAGATTCTTCTGGATGAACAAGGCCTTCATCTGTCGCACAACAAAGTGACAGTTTCTACTTCCGGCTTGGTACCTGAAATGGAGAGACTGACAAAGGAAACCAAAGTGAACTTGGCACTTTCACTGAATGCCACGACGGATGAAGTTCGTGACAAGTTGATGCCTATTAACCGCAAGTATCCTATACAAGTCTTATTAGATACAGTGAAGCGAATATACACCCATGAACGAAGCAAACAAAAACTTTTCGTAGAATATGTTATGTTGAATGGTGTCAATGACAGTTTAGAGGATGCCAAACGACTTCATATACTTCTAGCTGGGATTCCTTGCAAGGTAATATGATGTTTTCATGTTCATTCTGTACAACTGTCACTCACTGAAACTGTAGATCAACTTGATACCTTTCAATTCCCATGAAGGAGCCGATTTTGAATCTTCTTCGGAAGGAAAAATTCAGTTGTTCTACAATTATTTGACACAAAGGGGTCATTATGTTTTTACTCGAGAGTCTAGAGGCCAAGATAAGATGGCAGCGTGTGGTCAACTTGGGAAACCTAGAAGACTCTCTCTTACAAAGAACAAATATGATAGTCAGCCATTGTAAATAAGACTTTTTCACAAAGTCTAGGTTTGAATACAAGATACTAAACTTTTCAAACATCACCATTGGCAATCTATGTTACCTAGAATCTGTTCTCTTGCTAAACTCTTCGTTCAATGCTGCGTCCAGAGTACAACGTTTATCCAAAAACTGGAGATTACTTAGCCGTCCAACAACACTATCTATAGTATGGTTATATTACCTTTTCCTGAATAATCTCAAGTGAATGTCTTCCAGTCAATAACATTCGAGCCACAGTTTCGGGGTCTTTTTCAAACCTTGCTTGTTCAAATTCCTTGCGAGCACTGTCTTTCAATATTTGACCCCACGAGACACCCTGGCAATCTATTGAGTACTGCAGTAATAGTAAAACGGTTTCGACAAACTTACTGAGGGATGTTTCCACGTAAATGCCTTTGCTGTTCTCAATATTTCTCGATACAACGACAAGGCCTCCTTTCGAGGATTCGTGAGTCCACTGCTACAATACATTATCTAAACATTTTCGATGGAAAGTATTGTCAACTTTTACAGAAATCATCTCCCAACAACATAATATATCATATCCATGAACATAAGAAACAAACAATTCGCGTATTTATTTATCAAGTCCTATACTATCGGAGACCAAAAGGACTAGTCAGTTCTGTTACTCCGGCAAAAGACAGTCGTACACCAAGTCAAGTAGTTTGAGAAACGAATAATATACACAACTAACTGGAAAAACTTGCTCTTCTTATTATTTGCATAATCTTGGAAGAATTACGCTTTAAACTACCATCGGTAGAATCTTCAGCTTGATCCCCATTATGAAATGTTTTACTCAAAGAACGACGTAGCCAAGAACCACTTTTACGAGACTGTTGCTCCTCTCCAGGGTCTTTTTCATGAATCTTTGAATTCTTAGGATCACTGTAAGCTTCCGTTACCTTATTCTGAGGCATGCTTAAACAATGATTCTTGATAAATTCCCTGGTTTGCTCATCAGATTCATTCCTTGGAAGCTTCCTACACACATAGTAATGAACTGGAAGAGCTTTACCTCTAATACCCCATTTCTTCAAGTGTTTAGTGAACAATTCTGATGTAACGCGACGTCCAGGATTGAGAGTCAACGCTACGTGTACTTCGGCTTCATGTTTGCCGTTAGAATACATTAAGAAACTCTTCGCTTCACTCGTCGCTGGATGCTTCTGTATGATATAATCTATTTCAGCCAAACTGAAAGTTGACTTGCCTACTTTGAAGTATTCAGGCTCTCTATCGTCAAACTTGGGATAAGAATCGAAATCCGCAGACTTCCTTCGGGGATGAGAGGGTACAGGGAAACTATTCGCAACAGTTGAGTCGTTTTGCACCGCTTTTTGTTTTTGACTGCCTTCTTTCTCACTTCCACTGCCAGATGCACTGAACAAACCGCGAAAAGCTTTCGACAACTTCCTTTCGAGACGACTTCCATTTTCTCCCCGAGACGTATCAGCTTCATCTGTTGCATCGTTTACTTGCTTTCCCTTTTGCCTCTCTTCTTCCAGTCGTGCTTTCTCTTCTTCTTGGGCTCTCTCCGCTTCTTGTCGCGCCTTTTCTTCTTCTCTCAACCTCTCTTCAAGTTGCCGTTTCTTCTCCAGATATACTTGAGTCGTATCCAGAAAATAAAATAATTCTTCCTTGAGTTTACAAATCCAGTTGAGCTTGATACAGTTGCAAGGAACACCATCAATTTCGACAGAAGAGTTACAAGCGTCACTAGAAAAATATTGACCTACGATTCGGAGCTCGCCTTCATCTTCTACTGTATGAGTCCCTTCTGGATCCACTAGAAAAGCGGAGATACTATTAACAGGCTTCCCAATAGGACTACAAGACAGTGCAGCAGCTCCTTCTACAATGTCAGAACTCAGCTCATATACAAATAGCAGTCCTAGAGTTTCCTCCCGACCTAATAAAACTTGGTGAGGGACATGAAACTTTTCCTTCGACTGAACAATCTCCGCAAGATCCTTCGCATTCAGAGGTTCACTGACAGAACACCAAGAAAACCGAATCTTCTCATACAATTTGTTAGCCTTTGGATGTTCGCACAACACTTTGAGCAGAGGCGGGGATGCACTTAACCAAGTCATACCCAACGGAATAGCTCGTTCTATGAATCTGGAAGGTTCATTCTGTATGTCTGTAGGTGATATCATTACCGTAGAACCTAATGATAGTGGTCCCAAAAGCTGCATTATTAGGTTGCCGCAGTTGGAAGGATGATCAGATAGGAATGTTACGTCGGAACCTGTCAAGTTTCCTAGATGAATGTATAGCTCCATTGTTTTGATCACTTGTTCATGGGTATAAGTAACGATTTTCTTATCAGTTTGAGAGCTGTTCACGTGAATAGCAACTGCAGCATTACTTGGTTCTAATTTGTAGTGTCTATCTTCAAAACTCATTGACTTGAGTACGAGATCTTGCATTTGGATTTTAATTCCTTCGTTGATATTTTGGGAAACAAGTAGACAATGCAAGCCAAGCTCTTTTGCCAGAGTCCTCGCAGTATCAGCTGATTTCTTTCCTGAAACATCCGAACACACAATAGTCTCTAGATTTGCTTGTTGTATGGTATCTTTCATTTCTTCTTCAGTTGTCTTGAGTTTTATGGGATGCACTACCACACCAACCCACATGCAAGCTAAAAAGACCACAAAATACTCAAGTGGGTCGTCTAGACAAAGTGCCAAGTGCGTTCCCGGAGTAAAACCCGCAAGTCTTAATATAGCAGCATTTTGTTCTACCTCACGGTGCAAGTCAGAATTGGAAAGCTTTCTTTCGTAATGTTTCGGGTAAACTATGGCCAGTTTGGAGGCATATTCTGCCCTAGGAAGTTGCCTCAAGGTGGTAAGCGTCTGTGGCATTCGAACAACTTCTCTCTACCAAAGAGTCATCTTTGGTATCCACGAACAATAAAAAATCGACAAAATCCACATAATGACTGTTCAAATTACCCGGGCAAGACATGTGTGTCCCTGTACGTGTCCCTCCTATGAATGTCCCTCATTAGCCACGTGGAGTGACGTTCGAGGCAATCATGATTCCTTTGGAGTTGACGATATGATACAAGATTATGATTTGTTTCAAAGATATGCTGTTGAATCTCAACCTAAGAATGCTGTGAGGATTCATCGCTTTACGGAACAGAATCATATCAAACTAGTTAAACATTCACCTTATTGTCGGTACAGTCTCCATCGACCTTTCCATTTTTTTGCTAGAACCAATGACAGAGAACTACAACTTTTAATGCAACCAGCCTTGGCAGAGCAACAAGAATAACTTGTAATTGTTTATGGACATTTTCCTAGTAGCACTATAGATTATACTGTTTATAAAAACTTTTGGAGATCACTTTTTCGTTTCTTTTGGTGGAGTCGTTTTATCTCGTCACGCCAGTTTTGTTCTTATCCCAATCATGTTATTTACCTTTCAGGTGAGAGTCAATGCTTTCTTTTTATTTGACAGCAAAGTAAAAAAAAGGCAAATTCTTTTAGGTCATTTGCATTCTGCTTTAGATATTTTGCCTCGTATGTATTGCAAATGTGTAATTGTATGGAATTGGAGTTGGCAGATCTCTATACCAGTTCAGTCTATCGTTGGATAGTTGTTGATCATGGAAATTTTGCATTTTCAGATATTTCAATCGAACAGAGCATTTTTGCAGTTGTTACTAATCCTGAGTATTCGTTTATTGTATGGGTTGGTTATCTTTTATCCATGTGGCATTCTTTTACGATACGTCGGATGTTATGGGTTTTGGAGTTGTTTATGTTCTCCATTGTTGTCTTTGGTTTTCTTTTATAGTTGTTTTTAAACGATGACAGTAAATGTTATACGGATGAGAGAATTTTCGTTGTCGATTGTTTGGAATTGTCCCCCAAGACTAAGCGTACATTTTCGTTTTCTCTCAACGACATTGTTGAACAAAGTACTTTTTGATGACCATGAAATACAAGAACCTCGGTTCCTCTAACTTGAATGTATCACAAGTATGTCTAGGAACGATGACTGGTGAGCAAAACAATGAAGAGGAATCCTTTGCTATTATGGACTTTGCAGTTAGTAGGGGTATCCATTTTTTGAACACTGCAGAAGCGTATCCTTCACCTATTCGTCCAGAAACTGCTGGTAGAACAGAGGAGATTATTGGTTCCTGGTTAGTAAATAAACCTAGAAGATCATATTGGCCACCAAGGTAGTTGGTTATCAACTCAATTCTCACATTCCTGGTAACCGCAAAGTTCCTAGAAGTACTGAGCCTCAGCTTGCAAGACTGGATAGAGCCAATAGAAGCAAGTCTTCGTTGACTACAAACGGATTACGTATCCGTTTCACTCTCCAGATAGATTTATAATTCATCATGGCTGGTTCAGCAAGGGTTGCGCACTCGCGGGGAAATTTTGATTTCATTGGTAAATTTCTCATTGCACGACAGGAGATCATTTCCTTTCTTGCTTTGGTCAGCATTGTTGCTACTAATGTTTGCACCAATCTAAACAAAAGGAGAACTCTCCTATTCATCATATCCATTGTATTTTACATTCATGGAAGCTCCTCTATCTCTGTCAGGAAGTCATTCAAGGGACCGTCCACATATCGAAATGCCAGTGATGAAAGTATCACCGTGTACTTTCTTTTCTACCCTGCAAGCTGTTCCAGTAGTGCAGAGCTCTTCTCAACACCTGTTTCAATTGACTTTACTCAATCCGACCAGATTTCTCTTAGAACAACAGGAACGAGCTCCCCTTAGATAATGGTCAGCTGCGTTGATGGTAATATAGAATCTGAAGTATGCTCTGAAAACTCTACTTGTTATACCATTGATTGTGATGCCTGTTCGCTCATCCAAAATGGAGTTTCACTCACTATTAAGGACATAGTTGAAATATTCAATATACAATTAACCGATATTCTCTCTCAAGTGCAAAATAGTGGTTATCAGTTTTCTGATCTTTTGAATGCATTTGATGAAGACTGGGAAACTATCGTTGATGACTTGGATACCTCTATCGAAAAATTGCTCAATGACTATGGCGTCAGTTTGAATAAATTTGTAGCAATGACGGGAGCCACCTAACAACAGTTACTTGACAAGTTTGACTTGTTATTGAGTTTGTGCAGGAAACGGATTCTACTTTGAACAGCATCCTTTCCGCATTTAACTACAATTTGAGTAGCCTGGTTTCCGATTTCCACATAGTTTTATCTGTTATTGAAAATTTGTTCTATATACCTTTCAAAGACTTTGTCAAGCAGTTTGATCTAGATCTTCAAACTGTAGAGAAGATGTTCGGTCTTACGCCCACTCAAGTTCATGTTCAACAACTGAACATGGATATTTCCAAGTTTCTTAGTGTTTTCGAAATGTCCGTAAAGGAACTTGTACAAGAGACAGGTGCTTCTATCTCAGACATTTTAAAGTGGTTCAATACTCAGTTTGAAGATTTCGTGAACGAGACCAATTGAACGTTGAAAGAAATATGGAAGATTCTTAACATCGGATTGCATGACGTTTTTCAAGTAGCTTCCATGTCTATCAAAGATTTCCTGAATTTTTTCGGATATAGCTTACAAACCTTTGTTGAGACTTTTCAGTTGGTTGTCACTGATGTTCTGTCCATCTTCGATATTGGATTTGCTGACTTTGTCAAGTTGTTTCAACTTGGTTTAAATGATCTTTGGAATATATTCCAGACAATCTTTGACAACTTTTTGGACTTTATTGGATACCTAATTGTAAAGTTTGGCGAAGATATCTCTGTAACTTGTTCGGTTATTGTGTTAGAAGAAGAATGGCTATTCCAATGAATCAATTTCGACAACAAACAAAGAACCAAAACGGAAGTCCTCATATCTATACCTCCAGTTCTAGTCAATGCAAATGCTCTCAAAAGAATAGCCAATCATCAAGTGATACTAGCGGAGGTGGTTGAAGTTGTTTTTCTGGCAGTTCCAAAGTTCACGTCGACAAATGCTATACAAAAAAAATGGTGCAACTGCAGATATTGGATGCAAAAGGAAAGCCTAGTCAAGTCATTGGTTGGTTACATAAGGATGAATATCAAGAAGCAAACTTTGCCCATATACACTTTGCCAACTCAAGTAATATGCTTACTATAAGTGGAGACCATTTGGTATTCTCATCCAAAGGAGTGATTCGATCAAAGATGATAGTAGAAAAAACGACCCTGCTCAAAACAGATGCAGGTTTAATATCTGTTGAGTATATCAAGTGGTTCACAAGTGAGGGTGTTTATGCTCCCCTTACGGCTTCAAGCACTCTATGAGTTGATGGAATTGCTTGTTCTTGTTATGCACATTTTCCTTATCATTGGATGGCCAATTTGGTCGTCCCTACTATTCGAAAACTGCTGAGACCTTTACATAGTTATGACGACATGATTTCGTTGGCATCGGCCATGACTTTCAAATGGACATTGTAAATGATTCATTCTTGTGGGGGAAACAAAGGCTATTCATTCCAATGCAAAACAAGCGAATGAATTATTTACAAGATGGTAAACAAGAGCTTCTCTCAAATTCTGCCATTCGAAGAACAATCAAATACCACTACTCACGTCCGAGAACTTGATATGCTCTTTCAGCCGAAGTAAATCTTCTAAACCTTCTTCCGACACTTGAATCCCTCTCCTTTCCATAGCCAACTTGAGTTCTTCTTTGCTCATCATTTTCTAAAGACAACAGTTGGTTAAACTTGTAGCAATAACATAGGGAGAAAACCGTACCCCAGTGTTCAGTGCACTGCGCAACTGTTTAGCAAGTCTTTCAAACTTACGAGCGTCTTCTTTCATAAAATACTAGTTTACGTTGTAAAAACATTATGACAAAAATAAAATTCTTTTTACACACCACTGCTTCCTCTCCCAAACCCTTATGTCGTAACAAGGTGTCAGCGTCGGTAACGTGACCACCCAACGAGTGTGGCAACTCTTCTCCTGTAGTAGGCGCATTGAAAGCTCGAATAAACTGGTACGGCATCGTAGCTTGCTTCAAATAACCATAGCTCGTCACGGTCTTTTTTAAACTTTGCAAAGAAGTTTTCATCACGGTCGAAATTGCTTTTATACGATCACAACGCGATCTTCATAGAATGCTTTAAAATATCTCCCAATTGAGATTTGGAAGAAGATATCCCCTTTAACATGAGGGTGCGTAGAGAAGTTGGCAAATTACTTGTTTCATAGAGAATAAACAGAAGGAAAGAAAGAGAGAGAGAAATATTGTGTGTGTGAAGGAAAGAGAGAGAGAGAGAGAGAGAGACAGAAAGAGAGATTAGAGGTTTGGGTCTCTCTTGTAATCGGCCGTAATTTTCGTTGCATTTATTCGGGAGGGTGTTGAAAATGGCGCCAAGAGGTCCTTGGGCATTGACTTTACGTTCACTTGCGAAGCTATCACCAGAAGAAAGAGAACCTCATCATTGTCTTATTGTTGCAGGAAATGAGATTCTTGAGAAACTTGGAAAGAGAGACACCCAAGATGTCTTTGCAGAACCCGTAGATACGTCCGTAGTTACGGACTATTTGTCCATTGTCAAGAAGCCCATGGACCTGGGAACAGTACGTGAGAAACTCAACAGGGGCCAATATACTTGTGTGGAAGATTTGAGAGAAGATATAGACCTTATATGGGACAACTGCTGCTTGTACAATGCTCCGGAAACAGAATTTTACTCGCTGGCTTTAAAACTTCGTGACGTGACTGTAAAATTATTTGAACAGCTAGAAGTAGCTTTTCAAGAAATTGGCTTAGAGCCCCCAAGAAGGAAAAATTTACAAAGGAATTCAGCAGAAAAAGGCGAGCAGCAGCAGTACCTGAAGCAAGATAGTCCCGACATCGAGGACCGTTTTAAGCCATCCGAGCGCCGCATACAGTCGGATGATACATACAGGTTAAGTGGTGTTGGCCAACAAGAAGGTGCAGAGCAGTCCAAGCCACTCATTCTCAACGGTCCAAAAAGGAAACGAACTTTTGAAGAAGAGTTGACAGAGTCTTTTGAGAAGAAAGGACCCAAAGCCCCTTTTGATTTCAAGCTACTCAAGTACACACACTATTATCCTATATTGCAAAATTTGTTTTGCTACAATTCTAACAATTCTCCTTTACAGGAGTCTGCAAAAGTGGTAGCCGAAAGAGTATTGGAAACTCTGGAGAGATTCTTCCAAGCCAGTGCTCCAACAGCTCGGTTGCTTTTATCAGGATGGCTTAGTAACGAAGAGGTGTGTTTTTGTTTTTATTCAATTATTGTTCACCTACTAAAGCTTTTGTTATAGAATCGCAGTGGTACCATAGAGTTGTCAAAGAAAGGCGAGCCCCAGTATGAAAAAAAGAAAATGCTTGCAAAACTTCTTCTACAGCAAGCAGGCTTTCAATCTTCGGAAATATCTTTTGATTTAGAACAGGTGAAGGAAAGCGAATCTTTGAATATTTCAAAATTGCTGTGGAATGTTTACCGCAGTTGTTTGTTAGAACAGGATAGACAGCTAGTCAGTGGCTCAAATGTTGCTTCCTACTGCGGTCACTCCAATATGCAAACACTAGAAAAACTTATTAGTCAACAAGTCATTGATCATTCACCTCAGTCCCTTCTTCTTGGTTCAATGAAGAACGTTGTTCATCGTAAGGAGCAGTCGGAACCCGATCATTCATCTTCTTCAAACTTGGAAACGTTGTAAAAGTATTGATAAGGGTTATTGTTGATTAATGAGACGTTTGGGTAGATTCTGAGACTTTTTTTTGCATTTTTTGTGGAAGTTTGTATGCGCATCATTGATAGTCATTGGTATGAAAGTTGGTATATTTTTGATGCAGTTGATATTTCCTGCTGTCTCTAACGAAACTTTGATTATGAAACAAGCTCAATAAGGAGACGATTTCTTGCGATGAAATGCTTATTTTGATAAATAGCCAATTGAATTTTATTCCTACTACAGATACGAAAGCAGAGAAGACTGTAATTTCCACAAATTCTCTCTCTCTCTCTCTCTCTCTCTCTCTCTCTATATATATATATATATATATATATATATATATATATCTCAATTTTTTGGTTTCAGCAGTCTAACAACTTGATCCAACGAAACATTTCAAACAGTTATATGATACATGATAACTTCATTACTTGCCATAGCCATCTTATTTAAATCATTTATTGATGTTTCTCTTCTTCCTTTGACAAAGAGTTGGTTTTCTCTTCTGAAGAATATTCCGGTTCATAGCAGTCCAGTACTCTTTTCCATATCTCATTCAACACTATGCGGTTTACTTGAAAGTATTCATGAAACGCAACCAATCTGTTGTCCTTATCACTTTGGTCGTTTTCAGTTGTCCTATCAGGTAGTGGATAATCGTACATAGCAGCAGCAAAGGCAACCAAAGCTGTGGCGATCTCCTTGGCACGATAACGAATATGAAGGAATGGGATAGAAACATAAGTATCGTGCAGCACGTTCAAGGCAAACTGAGCCAACATTCTTTGGTTTTCTCTAGTATCTCCATATATCTTGGCCAACTGAACTATGCTGCTATGGGGAGTTTCCAAGAATATATCAAAGTGAAGACATCTCAAGACGTCCCTTTCGGCGGATAATAAATTTTCCTTTTCTTCGACATAACGGACACTTCCTTCAACAACTTCTTCTCCTCCAGGATAATCCTAATCGAATTCCGTTCATATCAACTACAATCCCTACTTATTCCTTACTCTTGATTTTCTTGTACGAACTCTGACTGTCCAGAATACTACGTCACGGAGTCTTTTATGTGTCTCTTGCACTTTACACGCCAAGAATAAACAAGCTGCTGCAATATAAGGGGCTTCTGTTCTTGGTTCTAAATCATATAACATATCGTATCTAGTTAACAAAACAACTGCATAGTGGGCAACAGGTAGTGGAAGTGAAAGCATTTCCGAGCATACGATTATATAAGCTGCCAGTTTTCTAACAAATTGTTTTTCATAAGGTGGAATGGAAGCTATTTCTTCTGCAGAAAATAGCCACAACGACTGTCTGTTCTCTGAACTGGTTGTAGTTTGTGCCATGAAACTCTGTTCAATCAAAACAATGCAATGCCCCAATCCACCATGTCACTTGAATACTGTTGCTTCAACTGGAATGGTTTTTATTGTATCAGAGTGAAAATAAATGTCCTGAGCAACTTCATTATGCTATCTTGGAACCACTGGGAGCCGTTAACTATTTTCTTTTCGCCTCTTTCCACGTGGCACCGATTGGTTGATTTACACGTCGTTGGTGATGAATGGATAAGAGTCTCTCATATATTTTGCATCGTGATAAAGAAAGCAGAGTATTTTTGTCGCTTAGATAATATCCGCAATTCCTTTCTGAACTGTCTAGTTGTGTCGTACTAAAGCAATATCTCGTTATGGGTTGTGGTCGTACGCTTGATAGGATGATTTTACTATTAAGTTGTGTAGTTGTTACTCTATTTATTCATCGAGCGCAAGCAGAAGAAACACAACTAGCTGCAAAAAGTTCAAAGGAGATTGGTGTTCTTCAGATGTTTGATGGCATATGGTTCTTTCAAAAGATAGGAAACGTTACTCTTAGAAACAAACAAAGATATGCTTCACGTCACGGCTATGATATGATTATTCATAGTCCTTATGAGACCACTGGATTGTGGGAAGAGGTATTCATTATCCGTTGTATGTGTTTTACGTTTCTTACTCTTTGTAGACTAGTTGCAAGGATAAATCTTCTACTGAAATAATCAAACGAGGAAACCATTGTTACAAACCAAAAAAGAGTTTTAACCTCGACAGAAGAGCAGCAACCTTTGGAAAGATAAAACTAGCTTTGGCAGCTTGTGAGGGGAGACCCAACTATTGGTTGCTATGGAGCGACGCAGATGCTATGATAATCAACCAATCTATTCCTCTAGAAGACATTATTGACAATGATTACGATATTATATTGACAGAAGATTGGTTGATGATCAACGCAGGTGTAATCTTGTTGAAATGCTCTCCATGGAATATCAAGTTTCTCAGCAAAGTATATAACGACAGAGAGTTTGACAAGGTTTGTGGACGCTGTAACTTTATGTTTGAGTATATACTATTGTGCCTTTTATAGGCAAGAGCATTGGACCAGTCTGCACTACAAACCTATATCGATAGCTTAGGTGATGAAGCTTCTCAGCATGTAAAGTATATCGCAAAGCATGTGATGAATGTTTATTTGGAAGAATATCGACCAGGAGATTTCCTTTTGCATATGGCAGGGAAATTATATGAGGCTACTCCAGAAGGAGCCACGGCTATTGCTCAACAATTTGATGTACTTTCACAAGTACAGGATGTGGATGATATCGATGCCTTTTTCCGTACCCATTATGTTTTGAATTATGGAGGTTTGTGTGACCTTCCTGCTGAACAAGGTTTGATGTGTCCTCCAGAACATCAACGAAGACTTCCAGAACCCATGAATGCTCTTACAGAAAATGACCGTTATAGGCATGTCATAATAAGATATCCTTGGATGGGAAGTCAGTGGAAAGATAAATGGGCGGATCGTGTTCCTACTAAATGGAGCGAAACTGAAAAGTTGAAGGAGAATCCAGCAGACCACGATGAACTTTAGATTTGTTCGACTGTTGTTGTACTAGTGACGATAACGTTTTGTTTTTGTGTGTGTGTTTTTGTTTGTATTCTTTTTGATATGAAAGAAAGGAGAGAGGAGAGAGGAAGATAAAGTGGAAAGAGAGAAAAATAAAATGACATCGTATTTGGCAGTTGGAAATTCAGGAAGATTAGTAATTCTCTTTGAAAAGATCAAATCAACGTATCGATCGATTGGAGTGAGAAACTTGGAATATATATTATTATACAAATGGAAAGAGAACACTCTCTTCCAAGTTCTACCACACTTGAACCTATCCAACAAACTTGGTCAGAACAGTACGCAGCTTTACGTTCTCGTTTTCCCTCCTTGTCCCTGGATGAACTAAGGCAGTTGTTGTACGAAAGGGGAAGAAGAACATCGCGCTCCACTTTGGCTATTGTCTTTTTGTCTTTGGTTTGTTTCTCGCTGGTAGTTGCGTTATGGTCAGTAGAAGGCATTGGAAGAGTTAAATGTCCCGAATGTAACTGTGGCTCAGAAGTAAGTCACCCAGAATAATAGACTATGACTTATACTCTCTAGGCTCATAGTCCAGAAACCGCCCAAGTAGCCGAGGAAGCGGAAATGGCAGTGGGGTTTGGATTGACAGTATCTGGTTTAACTCTTTTATTATGTATATTTTCAACCTATTTTATTTTACAGAACCATTTTACAGCACTCCCGGACTGTATAGCTTATGTGTTTCTGGGTATTTTAGTCGGTGCCATGATAAGAATATTTGCAAGAGATATTGTAGGTTTTGTGAATCAAGCCCTTCCTAGTCAAGTACAATTCTTTTTATTTGTTCTACCACCCATAATCTTTGAGGCAGGCTATTCATTGAATAAGAGTGATTTCTTTGCTCAAAGCGGCAGCATATTTGTGTTTGCAGTGATTGGAACTTTTGTCTCAGCAGTTGTCTTTGGAATATTATTGTGGTTGATGGGAATTATTCATGCCAGTTTTACTTTAACATTTTGGGAAGCTTTGAGTTTTGGAGCTCTCATATCTGCAGTTGATCCAGTTGCTACTATTGCAGTGTTCAATGCGTTGAGAGTGAACAAAACTTTGCATTTCTTAGTATTTGGTGAAAGCGTGTTGAATGATGCAGTTGCTATTGTACTTTATCATGTATTTTCTTCGATGTTGGTGTCTGATCGCCCATCTTCCATTACCCCTTTTTTTCAATTTATTGAAATATTCTTTGGTTCTGCAGCTATTGGCTTTGTGAATGCAGCAGTTACTGCCCTTATGTTGAAGTATACTCACTTGTTTCGATATCCTACTTTGGAAAGCAGTTTATATTTTATGTTGGCATTCTTTCCTTATTTGCTTTGTGAAGGTAGGTGAGAGAATTTTGTCTTGTTTCTGTTATATGTATATATGTATATATATTAGGCGTTGGTCTATCAGGTATTATGGGTGTATTATCGAATGGAGTATTCTTAGCACATTATGCACATCCCAATTTGAGTCCCATTGCTCAAATATCATCGCAACAAGCTTTCAAAATGATTGCCTTTCTGGCGGAAACTTTTGTATTTGTTTATTTAGGTTTGGCATTGACCACCTTTCGTCTATCATGGCAACCTTTACTTGTCTTGTGGGGAATCATTTTTACTCTTGTATCGAGGTAAGCTATTCACACACACATATATATACATATGTATATATAGTTTGTTCATCATTCTTCTCTCGACTTTGTAGAGCATTCAATATATTTCCCCTTTCCTGGATACTTAATCGGTATCGTTCAGATAGAATATCTATGAAGAATCAATTCATTATGTGGTTTTCTGGTTTAAGAGGAGCTATAGCGTTTGCGTTATCTTTGAATTTTCCTACACAGGGTGCTGATAACGAAGTTCGACGTGCTGTGATATCTACGACATTGGTAAGTGTTGTTGTATTTATACCCAGTAGATTTATTTCTAGTCGATTGTATTATTTACGGTGATTGTATTGGGAGGAGGAACCATGCCATTGTTACGCTTATTGCGTGTGGAAGGTGCTGATTCTGCGGAAACCGATGTAGTTCATTCGCGTTTTATTGAGAATGATGAAGAAACTCAAGAAGACACTATTCCAACAGGAGCCAATGGAATGGCACCTTCGAGAGAGTACAAGCCGGGGTCTCTTCAAGTGGGTAATCATGTTCAACCCTTTGGTATTTTTCAATATTTGGATAACTGTTATTTGAAACCTTGTTTTCGAGTGGCACATACTAGAACAGGTGAAGCAACGGAAAGAGCTTTACGTCGCATTGCGAGTACGAGAGGAAGATATCTTACTCCTCATGAAATTGGAAGTTATTTAGAAGCTGCTGCAGAAGAAGTATCTCCTTTGTACTCTCCTCAAGCAATGGAAGAAGATGCTTTGGAAACTCAAGAAGAAGCACCAGAAATACCGTTTTCTTCTCAATCAAGACAAGTGTCTGTACATGATCGTCATTCTTGAATAATTTAAATATTTCAATTTATATATACATATTGCTATGATGGATCTATTTCTATCATTTTATGAAAGCAACTTGTTCGTTTTCTTCTTCAATCACAGGTAATGTCAATGACGACGATTCAGTAGACTCCAAACCATTAGTAGTTTGTTGAAAATCCACACGAAAAGAACAAGCACCGAGACGAAGCAGATCGGGTTGCATTTCCATAATCAACTGTAAACTACACAAGCAACTTCGATAACCCAACAAAAACAATTCCATTTTCTCTTCTTTCGTCAACTTCAATTGCAAAAATGAATATTTACCACTATTTACATATATCGTTCTTCCTTTAATATTTCTATAGATTTGCAATCGTTCCAACTCCCACATCATACAGGAAACAACTCGATTCAAAAAGGAATAACGACCATCATCCGATCCATATTTATCGATGCCTTCCATATCTTGCAGTATTCCTGCCTCTTCTAAAATACGATGGCGTCTTGTTTCAAATGTTTCCGCATCCACTATAGCAAGTCCTTCTACAAACTCTGCTCGTAACTCTCGTTCCATATTGGCTTTGTCGGTGATGCGAAAACCTAAAACTTGATGACTAGGCGTCACAACATCCAATGGATAGTTATCCAATAAACCTCCATCTACGAGTAAATGATTGCCATATTCTACAGGTTCATAGATGCCAGGTATACTACTGGATGCACGTACAGCCAAAGCTATTTCCATTTCGGGATAATTTCTAGCACAAAGTAGCATTTTCTCAAAAGAATCTACTGCAGTAGCCACAATAATCAAGTCCTTGTGATATTTTGATTTCAACTGTTGAAAGGTCAACTTGGCATTGCCCGTCTTTTTAGCTATCAACTGACCCATCCAACGATACAATCTATCCCCACTATTGATTCCAACCTCAGAATGTGCCAAACAAGAGCAAGCAATCTTCGATACTCTTGTCCACTGTACTTTTACAAGTTGTGAAAAATCACAGTGTTCTAAAACTTCATACAATTCCGAAGGACTATAGCCAACTGCCAATAAGGCTGCACAAATCGAACCAGCGGAAACTCCAGCATATTTTTTAATGTCTTTAAGCACGAGTCCATAATCGATACAAGCGGATAACGCCCCTAAGAACCCGGTACCCAATACCCCACCACCACTATGACGTACCCAAAGTTATCATAGACACGAAATATGAATTCTACTTGCCTAAATACCAAAGTATGAATTTCTTGTAGGAAATCAATCAACTGTCCCTTTAACTGGGTTTGTAGCCTTTCCTTGTACTGTTGTATCTGTTGTTGGATGTTTGCATTACGAGTTGCTGCTTCATGATCTCGCTTCTTTCTCTCGGATAGTGTCAACTTGTAGTTTTTATTTCCATAAAGAATTTTCTGATGGATAGGGTTGGAAGATGACGTCTTACTCATAAGAAGAAAAGTCAACAAATGTGACGTACTCTTAGGGAAGGAAATGATTCTAGAAGACGCACGATGGGTTCTTCATATACCCATTTCCTCTTTCAATTTTTGCAATTCATTGTCCACGTCCAGTTGTGTCTTCAATCGGTTGACTTTGTCCATTTCTCGTTGCCGTTGTTGTTGGATACTGGAAATCTTGACATACAACTTATCCTAATCACATGTTTCATAAACTAAAAGCAAATCATATTATTTCACTTGCCCTTTCTGATTGAGCTAAATTAATCTGTCTATTCAATTCGTCTTGTATATGAGCTTGTCCAATATAGTTGTCATACAATTGTTTTAAAACCTCCAAGATACGGTCTTTTGCTTTCAATACTGCTTCAGAAGCTTCCCATTTTTTCTGCAATTGGTATAAAAGAGACTCTCTATGTTCTATCTCCTTCCTTACAAGCTCTGGATTTCCACTACGAAGAACTGCTTCAAAGTCTTCTTCTTGCTCTTTGGAAGATAGTCCAACCAACTGGTCTTGAATAAAACTCAAAATATCTTCCAAAAACGAACCACTGGTTTCTTCTAAAGTAGACTTTTTCCAACTCTCGGTTGTCTTTTTGGCCATATCTACAATATCGTTCCATAAACTGGCCCAGTCATCATCCAAGTCTTCTGGATAAGGATTCTTCTTTCTCCATTCTTTCATAAAGTCTCCGTGGGTTTCTTTTGTGCTCTGTGGACTCTTGGATTCTCGAGATGTTCCACTTCTTTTCTGCTTGGATAGCACTTGATAGGCGTGAAGGATGCGAACAAACTTTTCTTTCGCATTAGGGTCTTTGCATACGTCAGGATGACACTCTAGTGCTTTTTTTCGATATGCTCGTTTGATGGTATCCCAATCGGCATTAGGTTCGACACCCAACAATCGATAATAACTCTCTTCTACACGACAATAACAACGCAAAGCTTTTCCAAAGTCGTTGTGTTTTCTTGACCAGACCACTTTTGTTGTTTTAGAAAGCTTGTCACAAAGGTAACAATGACTCCTTTTGGTCAGCTTGCGCCAACCAAAACGACTACTACTACTACTACCAGTAGTAGTAAAAGTCATCTGGATGATAGGTATGCCGACAATCCATGCCATCCGTACTCTTGGGAGTGTGGTGGTGGTGAAGACTGAAATCTTTCCATTGCTTATAACAAGATGCAAGCACGAATGTCTCCTCCTTGTGATCAACATGTTTACTCTCCACTGATTCAGTTGCAGACTCATCACACTTTTTCACCTGCTAGTTTTCTTTCCTCCAGACTAGGAGCAAACATCGAATACGGTTCCGTATTTGTGGCGTCCGGTACAAAAGTGTATCATCTCAATGTACATCAAATATTATTGGAACAGAAAGGTAACTTGCAAGAGGAAAACACTCGTGGTGGAAGGGACCTCAATAGGAAACGAAGTAATCGACCCGATTCATCTTCGGATAGCCTAGTTCAGTCTCACTTAGGTACTACAAAGAATTGGGTACCTCAGAATATATCAGGTGATTTTATGTTAGAACCTATTAAGCATATCAGTCACCGATATGAAATACAGTCGTTGCAAGTGCGGAGTTGTTCCAATAAGGAGTTTCAGGTAGCCACAGTAGATGGCTGGGGTAGAGCTGTTATATCTGTGGCTTGTTGTTCATCTGAAGATCATTTGATTGATTATCCACGCAGTAGTTATACAATCGCACCTATTAGTATGGAAGATGGAGAAGAAGGATGGGCAGGGTTGGATTTGGATCCTTGTCATCTTTCTAGAACAGCTATTGTTCGACAGTTCTTTCGAGACTTGACTATTTATGACAAGGACTTGGCAACTCGTCAATTGGCTCTTTCTTATACACCTCATGCAGTTCGTTTTCTATCTAGACAGTGTAATGATATTTCTATGGATAACAATGTTAGCAACTCTATTTGTCACTTGGTTGCTTGTTTAGAAGGTTCTTATTTGTCTATTTGGGATACTAGAGTTGGAGAAGGAGGAGGTAGGATTCATCACAAATGTTACGGTAATGGAAGTCTATATGGCATCGATATGGGTCAAGGAGGTAGTATTGCCGTCGGAGGAGTAGATAGAATGGTTAGTATATTGGACCCTCGCACTTGGAATGTTCGTTGTCGATGGAACAATTGTTTAAAATATGAGTGTAAACATATTCTGTTTCCCGAAGAAGAAGATTGCTGGCATTGTATTGTAATTGGTGTGGATAACGAGTTGTCATGTGGTTTTGTAGGAAATTTACCTTTACAAGAAGAAGAACAAGTCAGACTATCTGAAAAACGTCCAAAAATGATGTCTGGAGCAAATTTGGTCTCTTGCAAGAGAATATTCGGTTTCCGAGCAGACAGTCGATGGATTGGTGTGACTAAACAGTTTGTCAACGGATACAATCATATTTTAGGAATGTCTGAAAATGGTTTTTTATATTGGCTGAGAATGAAAACACTTTTCAATACGAGTCCAAGTAATTAAGTGCATTTTTTCGTGGAGAAATGGCGCCAACCATATGCGAATAAGAAGAAGGGAACTTGGGCCAAGCGGACCGGTAAGAAGAATCCTTTTGGGTGGAGGAGGATTAGGTAGGAATGGGGTTATGTAGTTGTTTGTTTCCTATCACTAAAAGGTATTCTTCCTCCGGTGACAAATACCTGTTAGAAAGTTGGTTGGTCAAAATAGGTGACCAACTCAAACCTCTTCAGGTAGTTGCTGTGGTTCAAGGGCCCCTGGAAATGGGAAAGGCTTGGAAAGACAACCCAGAGCCTCAACTCAGAACTAAGCCTCTATGTATTCAAACAGAAAAGAATGAAACATTGGAATTGTTCAACTTGGCTGGTTCTAACTTGGATTCTCCTGTTGTTCCGAAGCAGTATTTAGCGACGGACACAAACCGCACGAACACTGCAACTCGTGTTATTGGGCAACAAAATGCTAACTATTGGGGTCTACGAACGACAGAAAAACTTGTTGGAAAAGTAACCTCTCTGTTTGTAGACGAGAACAACGTTATGGAACCAAAACAAGTTGTTTTGTCTGTAGATATTTGCGACCATAAGGTCCAGTTTAACGGCAATTGTGCTATTTGTGGACTAGAAATGGATATTTATTCAGCGTCTCCTATTATAGACTCACCTAGAGAACTTTCTGTGACTAGAACGGACTCGACCTTAGGCAGCAAACACCACTTAAATCCAGCTTACACTCATCCCCAACTACGAGTAAGTAGAAATGAGCTGGAGATGGTAGAAGGAGAAAACACTATACGGCTGTTGAGAAGAAGGAAGTTATCGTTGGTTTTGGACTTGGATAATACACTAATCCATGCCACTCTGGTTAGTCACTTTCCACAAGAGTGGTATCAGTACAAACACGAGATACTTCAACAAGCCGTTGAAAAGGAACTAGAAAATAACGTTCCTATGATTGAGGATATCCATGAGTTGGATTTGGATGGTAGCATATCTCTGGTAAAATTACGTCCGAATGTTCGACGCTTTTTAGAAAATATCCATCAACGATATGAACTCCATATTTATACAATGGGTAGTCGTTCTTATGCAGACGCAATTGCAACTTTGTTAGATCCTAGTGGCAATTTATTTCAGCGTCGTATTGTTTCACGAGATGACTTTGTTGAGGGTATGATGAATAGGAAGAGTCTCCGAAGAATTTTTCCATGTGACGACTCCATGGTTGTTATTGTAGATGACCGGGAAGATGTTTGGTTGGATCATGATCAAGCGGAAATGGTTCCCAATCTCATTCGGGCGAGGCCTTATTTATTTTTTGTGCAAGATGCACTTGAACATGCAAATAATCATCATCTATTGGATTCCATGGTCAGCAACATTCGTGCATCTTCTGAAAATGAGATGTGTGTGACCAAGGAAAATTTTGCAAATATCTCAACTTGTAGGCTAGCCTGTCTGAGTTGGAAAGAGAATTTGGAGTCGGGGTATTATTCTCCGTATTTACCTTGGATACAAAAAGCTGTTGAAAATGATGAAAATTATCTCGGTCGACTAGAGCAATTATTGATACAAATTCATGAACGTTTCTTTGAAGGATTGGAGCAATGCCAACATGCTTCACTTACGGGTGACTCTAATCATGTAAAGTTACCTATTAGTGATGTGAAATTGATTTTGGCTGAAATGCGGCATCGGGTATTGAGAAATTGTTATCTTACATTCACTGGAATATTTCGACTTGAAGAGTCACCTGAAGTTTCAACCGTATGGCGTCTTGCACAAGAATTTGGTGCCATATGTAGCAAGCAAGTCACGAGTGAAACTACACATCTCATTGTGGATAGTCAGCGTGGCTTACATACTGGAAAGACCAAATATGCTGCACAACGGGGAGATATATTTCTTGTTACCTTGGAATGGTTAGAAACCTCCATGCAGTTTTATTTAAGAGCAAGTGAATTGCAGTTTGCGTTGTTTTCACAAAGTCTATCGCATTCTTATGGCAGCGACTTGGAAAAATATCGCAAGTCTATCGAAAAACGTCATGAGCAGTTTATGCAAAATGGTCGATATCGACATTCTCTACCAAAAAGCCCTAGTAAACCATCCGCAAAACGCCGCAAAATGGAATATAGTAGCTCAGAAGAAGACATGACTAGCACTTGGAATGAGTCTTCTTCACAAAACAACGAAACAAAAAGTCGGCAACCAGATAATCAAACGTCTCCGCATCATAAAGAACACGAAGAGCATTTAGAATTGGAATGGACAGCTTCCGATCTAGCTTCTGAACTGGAAAGGGAGTTGATGAACGATCCTTTTTGCTTATCGGGTGGTAGTGAAAGTAGTTGAGGTAAGTAATCATTCTTTTCCACGTACACGCACATACGTACGTACACATACGTATATTACATACGCATAACGATATATGATGAAAACGCCAAGTTCTGTGATACCAAAAAACAGCTGGTGGAGATATAAGATTATCTCCAAAGTTGTTATTTTGTAGATGATTCGCGAAACGAGACTAATCTTCTCACTGATTCAAATTCACCTTATCGTTCTTCGAACACCATGTAGATATAAGCAAAACTTCTATACTCAATTCAAGAAGAATTAGGTTCTCGCCGTATTTTGTTATGAGTATTCTACATGTAGGAGACGTGGTGTAAGAAGAGGAGGTGATAATGAAAAATCGCTAGTTCCTTCTAGTTGTTGTAGGGAATGTGTCTATAGAAGTGATTGCTTTTTGATGTCCTTTGTATTCTTTCATCAGGTCTCCCGTTTCAATATCCCATAAACAAATTCTCTTATCAGAAGAAGCAGAAAATACATAACGCGTATCGCGAGTGAAACAACAGTCCCACGCCCATTTCTGATGTTTTCCTACCAATCGACTCGTTTGCCAACGTTGTTCTTGATACCGGTCGGTTACTTGTTCATCTCCCCAAACTCGAATGTTTCCATCATCTCCAGCACTTACCAACAAACTGGCATCGTGGTTAAACCTCGCCTTTAATACGTAACGTTTAGAACAACGCAATTTGGTAACACGACTAAAATATCCATCATCCGTCTGGTTGCTCATCGTACTTTCATCCTTCGTGTTGCCAGCACCTTTATCGTCCTCTTCTGTTTCTACTCGACAAAGATAGCCGTAACCACTATTTCCTGTGCTCGCAACAAGATGGTACAATGGATCAAAAACCATTCCTGACAATATCTCTTGGTCTCCAAAAACCAACCTAGCTACAACTTGCTTGTTCTCCAAAGACCAAATCTTGATAGACCCTCCGTAATCACACGTAAAACATTCATCTTTCGCTTTACCGTACACTACACCACTCAAACATCCATCGCTTTTACAAGATCTCAAAGGTTCAGAAGAGCGCATATCCCATTCACATAGCCACGAATCTTCAGAACAAGTCAACGCTAACGGTACACTTTCATTGAATACTAGTTGAGATACGTTGTTGCGATGATATTCTAACGAAAGTACAGGACTCGTGCTACCGCTTTGAATATCGTAGAAGCACACCCGAGGATTTCCGCAAACCGCGACCAAACGACCATCCAAGGAAAACTGAACTTGATTCACTTGAGACTCATTAAACTGAAAAGTTTGATCATTGGTGCCAACTGCAGCATCCCATAAACGAACCGTGTGGTCATAGCCTCCAGAAACTACACGCAAGGACATGCCGTTTCAACAAAGATAAGAAACTTGTTCATCAATAAAAGACAATACTTTGGCCGTAGAGGGACAAGGAACGTGGACAATTCGATGCAAACGGCTCTCACGAAGTTATTTGTTACACCAAACTTTGACGAGATTCAAAACTTAAAACAAATCCTATTTAAAAAAATAAATCCGGCAGAAAATACACTAGACGTACAATTGATAAGAAAGACATAGTTTGAGTCAAGAAAACAAACTAATAGAAAGCAAGCGATCTATGAAAACCACTGAAAACTCCAAAACCTGCCTCAATGAAGTTGAAATTAAACAGCGTAAGAAACAAATAGTGAGAAAAAGCGAAAATTCAGAATAGACCAGAGTTTGTTGAATGGAACCTAATAAAAAATGAAGTTTTACCGAAGACAAAACTTTGAGGGAAAACCATAGTAGTCAAAAGAAAACATAGAATTTCCATTTAAAATAAAATAAAGAGAGCTTTCAGCAAATTTTTTTTGTAGAAATTTAATAGTAAAGAAATTATTTTTTAATTAAAGGCTTCATTTTGAAGTAGAGATGACCCCTCAAGTTTCTTTTTTACAAAATAATTTAAATTTGATTAATTTTAATTGATTGCACCTTCTTGACTTTAGAGCTTCAGGTTGCGTAGCGATTTGTTGTACAAATTCAAAATATTTTCTACCCTCAAAGTCCTTTTAATCTTGATCAAGTATATTTCGGTGACTAAGTAATTGTAGAAATATAATACACTCCTGTGATTATTTGGAACTTTTTGGAACTGCTCCTTGGCGCACAAGGTTTTTGAAAACGGTTTTCAATTTATTTTTTCAGTCGTTGGGCTATGTGTTTCGATATATTAAATTATTAAATTTTTCTCGGAGTTCTATCTACTTTCGCTGAAATGTGATTCTATCCATTCAATTCGACTTCGACATCTATTCACTCGGACATTCTCATGGTGGAGTTGTAACGACAATTGGACAGTTCCATTATATAGGTTCCATTTTTCGTACAGTTTGATCAATTGTTGTCTGCAATATGGGGAGACTCGCTTGTCTCTTCGCTGCATTTATTTTCTGCTCTTCGGTGGTGCAATGCTTTCCGTTACTCAAACATGAAAGTAATAGAGGCTACGTGTCCGATGCATTGAGCAACAAGTCCTTTATCATTACTGTCTCTGCTATTCCCTCACAAGGTGCTGACTTTGGTCCGGACACTCCTCATACAATGACCTCTGGCATTCAAGAGGCCATTGATTACGCTGCATCTTTTCTGACAAATGTCAATATGAACCCAACTTCTCGAAAGTCTCTAGAATCAAATGCTCCTCTTATATACCTTGGTCCAGGGAGTTTCGAGATTTATGAAACTATCATGCTCCCTGAATGGGGTGGAATCTCACTGGTCGGTTCTGGTATGCATTCTACAGTTTTAAAGGATGCTACAAAAGATGGAATAGTATTAATCAAGCAACGAATCCCAAAAGACGTTGGAATATTCTATGGCCAGTTGAATGAGCTTCTTTCAGACTTTTCAATTCTTGGAAATCCTTATCAAACCAGTGTCGCTGGTATTGATCTATCCATGCCAGAGAACATTCCTCATAATGTGGTAACCCGTATTGCACTTTATGGAAACTTTACAGAATTTCATCTTTGCATGGATGGCAATGAAGACAGTTTGTTGGATACTCTGTTCATCGATGGATATTCGAAGAACGGAACAGAGCCTCCTATCATAGGATTTTCTACAGATGATGGAGCAACATTTATGCGAGGCATCTATTCTTCTAATCCAAGTGGTGGTTGTCGCATTCACTCCAGAAGTGTGAATCTATACATTACAGATAGCGTGATTGGAGCTATTTCCAATGCAGCTATAACCAAAGGTCAATATGAAATTACCTTCCCCAACAGTGTAGTATATATCAAAAATACTTGGTTCAATATCGACACCGAAAGAACACCTTATGTGTTTGATTTACGAACGAAAACTCACTATTCCACTATTGCATTAGGAGACGTTTGGTTTGAAAATTATCCTGCTGGAAAATGCTACTTTTATGTGGGCAACGAAACATTGATTGAACAAATTCAATTGGAAAACTTGATTTTTGGATATGGCGAAGGTACTCTTATTGAAGGTGAAGGGAAAATTGGTTCTCTAGAAGTTGGTTTTGTCTATTCGTATTACAAGATTCCGTCACCCTATCTTGAGTGGTATCCTGGAGTACTTGATCATTTCTACGTCGCTAAAAGAGGAGTATTTCCAATTTATGTGAGGCCTCCACCTACTCCACCCGTACCTCCCACTCCGGCACCTTTGCCACCAACTGCTCCTGGAGCTCCACCAAAACCTTGATGACTGATTGGTGAGTTTTATTATCAGCTGTTTGTATTCTTGAGTAAAGAAACTTGTTGCTTTGTGTGTTGAGCACCCTTCTTGTCTTTAACAAGATACCCAAAGCTCATAAGATCCAAGATATCAAAAAATGTGAAAACTATGTGACTGCCATTTCTGGTGTCAACTAGATTGCTCTGATTCTCAACTGCCCATCTAAAATGACACTCATATATATTATGATGTATCCATAACTGAACATCATTTCTTGAAAACTTACAGTTCATTTGAAACAACTAAGTTCCTCTACCTAACTTTTCATCATCTGTTACTTCCATTCCATGCCCTTCGCTAATCAACATGAGTCTGGATAATATACTTTTCGGCTTGGCTATCAACTCATCAAATTTTCCACTTTCGGCTACAACTCCCTTGTTAAGAACTATAACATGATTGGAATCTCGCAATGTGCTTAATCGATGAGCAATTACAATGGTGCACATGTCTTCCTTCCTCCGTAACAAGTCGACGGCTTCACTAATAGAAGCCTCACTTTCCACATCCAATGCCGAAGTTGCCTCATCTAATATTAAAATTCTGGGTCTTCTTACAATCGCTCGTGCCAAGGCTATTCTTTGTCTTTGACCTCCTGAAAGAGATAATCCTCTCTCTCCTACTTGAGTTTCGTATCCATAAGGAAGCTGACGAATGAAATAATCAGCTCCAGCTACCGTAGCTGCTCGAAGAATTTCATCCATGGAAACATCTTTACCTGCTCCATATGAAATGTTTTCCAAAATGGAACCATCAAACAATACGACATCTTGTGGAACTGCTCCAATTTGCCTTCGAAGCCAATTAATATCCAAACTGTTGATATCATATCCACCCAAATAAATATGCCCTTCCTGGGGTATATACAAACGAGACAAAAGAGATAAAATAGTTGATTTCCCACACCCACTCATTCCTGTAATGGCTAACAACTCTCCAGGCTCAACTTGAAAAGAAAGTCCTTTGAAGACTGAGTGCTGAGGCCTGCTTGGATAATAAAAATGAACTTGATCAAATATAATACTAGTTCGATAGTTTTCTACGTGAGGAATATGACTCGAACCACTATACAAAGACGATTCCATCTCCGATTCGGTTATTCCTGTCAAAGGACAAGGCTTTCTGTCCAAGATTGCGAAGATCCGAGCACCTGCACCTTGAGCACGTGTCAACTGTCCATAGCCATTTGCTAAACTCGATACACCAAATCCTACATTTACAGCATACATAGCAAAAGATGCTAATTGACCTACAGTCATCGCACCTTGAAGTACTTGATGACCTCCGAACCACAGTACCGCTAACAGTGAAGCTTGACCCATAAAGAATCCTCCTCCCATATAAAAACCTTCAGCGATCGCTACCTTTTTCGCTAACTGAAAGGCATCTTCAATTCTCTGTGTATAACGACTAGCTTCTATTGACTCTCCAGCAAAAAGACGCACTGTTCGAATGGCTGAAATGCGTTCTGACGCCACTTGTGTGGCTGCAGCAAGCGCATCTTGAAGTTTTTTGGATAAGGAGCGTACATAAGAGCCATATACACCTCCAACGATGGTAAGAAATGGTATGAACGATAAAGCAGCCACCGTCAACGTCGGAGATAAATAAATCAAAAAGCCTATTCCTCCTGTCGTCGTTACTGAGGAACGAATCCCACGAGCCAAGTTTTCTGTTAGTGTTTTTGAAACCACTGAGGTATCATTCGAAAGCCGATTGACCAATTCTCCACTTTGTCTTCCGTCAAAAAACGCGAGCTCTTGTTTCATTAGAGATTTGAAAACTTGTTTACGCAAGTCTCTTGCAATTCTTTCTCCTATTGTAGTCATCAAGGCCACTCGCACAGTTACGGCGACGGCACCAACCACAAACAGTCCCGCTAAAGCTGAAGCCATCCACTTTAGTTGATCTACACTATTTGGCAGCTGAATTATGTCGACGATCTTTCCGACAGCCATTGGAAATATCATAGTAGTACCGACAGAAACCATTTGAGCTAACAGCGCCAGAGACAGCATCTTGCTTTCGGGCTTCGCCAACGAGAATAGCTTCCTCCATGATACAAACTCTTCTTGTACCGTCTGTTCCGTAACGTTTGTTTTACTACTGGCTCGACGAAAATTTGAGAGCCGCTTCAACACTCGTTGCCAGAAGCTTAGATTCTGTGAAGATATTTTCGTAGAAGTATATTGAGAACTCTCTGCACATAGCCTCCGTTTGACTACGATAGTCCAATTCTTTTCAATTGTTGCAAGGCACTCGTTGTTTCCAGACTTTACAAAACGATATTGAGAGCTGCTCCCAGTCGGAGTATTGGTTGGACTTGTGCAACCTAGGCTGTGACAGGAAGTCCTGGAACTCAGGTTTAATTTTCTAATAGAGGGAACCTGAAAACGTTGGTGCTTCTGACTTTCCAAAACATGAGAAAGCAACTTGGTCAATGAATAATACGTTTGTTTACAACATGCATTCATAGTCAGATTGCGTCCATCAACATAGAAGGGGCCCTTGTGAATCATCATCACTTGCATAAATTCGCACGGGTTGCATTTTTCTTGGTGACTTTTGGCGCACAAACTCATGCGGTCGTTGTCTTATATGGTACACGGCCAACTTTGGCTAGATTGCCTTTCCACTCAGTATTCGCTTTTCCTGTTGACAGAAGAAGAGAGTTTAGAGGATTTGCGTGCACTGGTTGACTTGATAAATACCTGTTATCGAAGTCCTTCCTGCTGGACAAATGAATCTTCGTTGATAAAAGGTGAAAGAGTGAACCTCGAACAAGTGAGAGACTATATAAAGTCTTCTGAGTTACTGGTATTGAAGAGGGAAGGTACTAATTCTAATGGTTCCTGTACTTCTAGTCGTAATCAATCTTCAACCATACCTCTTCTTCTTGGTTGTGTTAGAACAGGGCCTGTTTCTGAAACAGTCGTCGGACCTTTGGCAGAAGTTGCAGGTTATGTTGGTTTGCTATGTTCGCATCCGTGTTGTCAAGGAAGTGGTGTTGGGACGTTCTTGATTGATGCTGCGGAAGAAAGATGTGCAACTTTCCACAAGTTGAACAAGATGGTTATGGATGTTTTGGATGCCCGTGAAGAACTCATCAAATGGTATGAAAAAAAAGGTTACCGTCGAACGGAGAGTTTCGTACCTGCGAGAGCATTTATTGAAGGCAAGGGAGAACTCATGTTGAAGGACTGCAATTTTATTCTCTTAGAGAAGAAGTTAGGCTTGTAGCAAAATAACTCATAATTTGTATAATGGTATTTTTGGAACATTAAAATTCCTCCTTATTCGAGATATATGGAAACCGTCTATGGCTGATGGCCATTTATTGGGTCTTTAGCAGCAATCGTTGTAGTGAGTATGATCCAATTCGATCGACATACATCAGATTGGATAAAGTCCAATGTCAATAGCTGTGGATTGGTGGGTTTGTTTTAGAGAGGATTGATATGACTAGGTTATTAAACATTTACAAGCAAGCCTAGTTTCCTCTGTCTGGTTCGGTATTGTACTGACAGCCGGTTGTGTGTAATTGTACTTGTAATATCCTGTAGAACCAAAGTAATAACAATATCTTTTCATTCACGTTTCTGGGCCTCCAATTGAGATCTATAGCGGCAACTTTAGCAAATCAGATGAAACTTTAAAACATCAAATCCGGTCCTTTGGCTTATCTCAGAATGAACCAAGGCATGTAGTTTTGGCGCCAAAGATGGACAGCTTTTGAAGACCTGTAAAGTTATTTTGTAGTATTTTGTTTGAATGCTACCTACAAGATTAAAAGTACTAGTGCCTTTGTTGTTCTTCGGAGCAGCTTATGCAGGGAAGCATGTATACGATAAGAGAAGAAAGAAAGAAGAGTGGCTTGTATACGAAAAGCTGGAGGACAGTTTAAAGCGAATAGAGAGTTTACCGTCTATTTCAGCTTTAAGGTCAAACATTTTGACTCCGGTATCTGATAAGACACATCGTATGGAACTTGCAAAGAGGTATTTGCAATTAGTTTCACTGGACCCCCAAAACAACAACAGTGAATATCTAGTGATTATTAAAAAAATGCGGCAAGGACAAATAGACAAAGTGCAATTGCTGACAAAGGAGTGGCTGAATGCAGTGATAGGGCAGCAAGTAATCATATACTTAACTTTTTTAGCTAGAGAACGTGTCGGAGAATACGAAACCCAGAAACTTGCTTGTCAGGCGCTTTCCACCATTCTGGCAAATAGTGCCTTTTGTAGACCAGAGTATCCATGGATAAGACAGAATCTGAGACAGGCGTTTTCGTTAGAGCCTATGTTGTTACCAGAACTTTGTTTGTTGCCCAGTTTAGATCCTCACTTATTAGAAGAAATATCCACTGCCATCTGTGATGCAGAGGAAGAGAGATTAGAATACGGAGTGAAGGATAAACGCAATGTTATAATGGCACTTGGCGAGTTGTGGATGACTACCATACAAAGGAAGGAATCGGCTTCCAACTCACCTATGGGATATCCACCAATGGATGATTACGGTTTTTCTAACCCCACATCTGAATGGGACCCTTTAACTGACCCAACCATGACTGCAAAGAGCACAAGAGCTATGTTGAGGATTATGAATGAAGCTATATTAAAGGACAATACAGCTGCTTTCAGGATTTTACTTTCTGGTGGATTGAGCACTTTGAAATCTCTGGCAGAGACAGTGACTGAAGAATGGTGGGAGTCTCATTCCAAAGATTACATGAACTTGGTTCTTACTGAAGTAGCGAGACTTGTTGCTAATTTGGTTTTATTCAAGGAAGGAACGAAAATAGCTATTTGTTTACAGTGGCCGCAAACTTTGATGGATTGGCTCTACCATGATGAATTTTGTAAAAGTAACGACATGTTACAACTGGAGGTTTTGCGTGCGATTGCAAATATGCAACCTGAACGAAATTGGAAGTATCCCAATGGCATCTTTTTGATTTATCCTACCACACGTATGAGATGGGAACCACAATTAGATATCGTGTTAGTACATGGCTTACTGGGAGGCCCTTTGAGAACATGGCGAGTTGGTCGTGCACCAAGTAATCATGCCATAGTTGAACAGGAATATTACGTTTCCGATGATGAAGACTCCAATACAGCATCTGTATTAGAACAGGATCATCATGAAAAGGACGAGAAGCTTGTGGTTTGGCCCAGAGATTGGCTATCAAAGGACATTCCTAACATTCGAGTATTGAGTGTGAGTTATGATACTTCTATCAGTGCTTGGAGGAGTTACGGTTTGCCTCTGAAGCATCAGGCAGCGGAACTTTTGGAGAAACTGTGTGATGCAGGTATTGGCACTAGACCATGTGTAATACTTACCCATTCGTATGGAGGCTTAGTAACGAAACAAGCCATTGTAGATGCTGTGCATAGTATGAATGAAAAATATCTTCGTCTGGTAGATTCCATTCGAGGACTTGTCTTTTTCTCGACGCCCCACTTAGGTTCTCCCATAGTTGGCTATTTGAAACGTGCAATTGTGGGTAGCACTTTTCGTCCATCAGTAGCTGTCAATGAGTTGTATCCAGGCTCTACTATGTTGCTAGAGTTGAATGAGGAGTTCAAAAGGGTTGTTCATAGTCGTTGGTATGAATTTTCGTCAAATAAGCGTCCTATCAATACACCGCATTTAGAAGTTTTGAGTATGGGAGAAACCCTTCCTACGAAATTGACCCAGTGGAGTAGTCAATATATTACGAGTCTTTTGGTTCCCGTGGAGACGGCCAATCCAGGAATCGGTCGTTTTATTCCAGTAAGAACTGCAGATCATTTGACCGTATGTAAGCCCAGTTCCGTGGACGATTTGCGTTACCAAGAAGTACTCAAGTTAATACGTCGTGCAATGAAAGATACGAGTCATGTAGATAGTTGTCGTGAACATTAGATGTCCAACTGAATAATAGTAGGTCAACACCACGGAGAAGAGAATAATTAGGGTTGTTCAAAGGAAGCAACAATTGTGTATAAGAAACAGAATCATTTTTATTAGGATGGATTGTTCTTTCCAACTGCCTTTTAGTTCACATATGTCTACCACCGCAGATGTATACAAATATCTAATTTCCTATCCGTTTTCGTCTCCAAATGAAAGCTCATAGCGTATATCTCGTAGTTTCTACTAAAACAAAAAACGGTTAAAGCACACCCATTTCCAAAACCAAGTTATAGTTTCACTGTAGATATCTTAATATTGAATGCTGTGTTTCTTCAACTCAGGGAATCGAATATAATATACTGACTCGGATATAAATTCTACGACAACTTGATGACCAGCAAACCATCTACCATGGAGACCTTGTTTAGCTTTCATAGCATCGGACATGGTTTCAAACTGTACGTATACCAATCCTGCACTATTTCTATCCACAAATATATGTCTACAACAAGTGATCAATAACTATATCAACCCAACCAACTGTAACAGCTTACCTCAATGGCCCAAATTTAGATATACATTCATCTCGCACATCCTCTTGAACTTCTAAATGAAAATTGGGATCCGTTTCTTGAGCAGGATCAAACATGTTACGTAACATTAAGCAAGTTGATGGAGAAATAGAGTGCACTAGTGGTGGATTGTAACCTTGACGAGTAGGGACAGTACCAGAATTCGGAGAAGCTTCACTATTCAATACACCTGGGCTCTTCCCACCTGATGCTGGTGAAGACTTGGAAGCAAGAGCCTCACCTCTAGCCAATCGCTGCATCAACTGAGTACGTTGAGTAGCACTAAGAGCCATTCCACTATCTCCACCTTCATCCAGTTCACTGATGTACGCACTATATGCATAGTTTTTACTCGATAAACTTTGCGCAGCTATCGTGCCAGGAACACCCGAAGGTATAGCACCTAAAACTTGAAGTTTTTGAGCTTCTGCAGTAGCCAAACCAACCTGGAAAGTTATTTCAATGACAACCGCTTGTAAAGAACGGGATTATATCTCTCACCTTTAATGGCCTTCCAGCCAGATCTAATCCATTCAGTTGTTCGAAGGCTTTCTTAGCGTCTTCGTGATTTTTGTATTGAACAAAGCCAAAACCTCGTGAACGTCCAGTTTCAGGATCTTTATGCAGTTGCAGTGAAATGACTTCACCAAATGGCTCAAAAATAGTACGTAAATCGTCCTCACTAATAGAAAAGTGAATAGAACCCACGTAAAGTTTGGTAAAGGTCAGGGGATTGGAACCTAAACAAGTCAGCATCTGATATAGAATCGTACGGAATCTTTTGAAGGCTTACTTGGACTTGTGTCTCCTCCTCCACTCCATTCTTCTAGTTCTGCTAATCTAGCTTGTTGTGCAGCCGCTGCTTCTCTTGCTGCCATTTCTGCCGCAATATTCTTTTCAGCTTCGGAAGGTTTAATAGCTACAGGATATCCACACAATTGTTGGCCTGCCAGACGCATAGCCGAAGGTATTGCTTCCTTATAATAGAACTCCACATATGCCGCTCTATAAAAGACGTGTCTTCATATATTCCTTTCCAAAGTTTCTATTTCTGACTTACCCCTTATGTCTTCCAGAACGCTTATCGATGATCATTCGTATATCTCTGACCTTACCAGCTGCACTAAAAAAGTTATAAACATCCTTTTCCGTGACCTTTTGTGCAAGTTGCCATACAAAGATCGTTCTCAAGTCCCTTTCATAGTCAGGAAAACTATTGTCTACTTCCCTCTCTTTCAGTTTTCTTTCTTCTTCGGGATCCCTAAATTGCTTCGAGCGGTCGTTGGAAGAACTTTCCAAAGATGAAGCTCTTGACCTCTTTTCATCTGTTTGTTTTGAAACTTGTCTGAGGCTAGAAGCTCTCGAGTGCGATTCTCGCTTCGAAGAGTGGCGTCTCCTAGGACTATCCGATCGGTCCCTGTGATATCTTCTCCTTGTTGGAGATTTTCTTCTTCTTCGTCGAGAACTATCTCTACTAGAGGATCTTGAGCGTGACCTAGAAGCAACGAAATGAGAACGAGTCCTTTGTGTTGGAGCGAAGGGTACCTCTTATGTCTTTTTAAAGGTGATTGGGAACGTCTTGTTGATCGATGCGACGACGAACTCTTTCTTTCGTCCTTTTCACCACAACTCTTAGAAGAACTTTCTGCAAGGTTATCATTAACCACGGAATCTTCTTTCTCACTTGTTTTTTCTGAAGCAAGCCCAAGAACTTGGTTTAAATACGCTTCTGTATCGATAGTACTCGTATTGTCTGTCATATTTCTATAATGAGTATCTCCTCTCTTTTATACACAAACCACCATCAACCTTTTACCAGCCATCACAGCGTATTTTCCTTTTGGGGGAATTGATGTCAAAACAAGCCACCCCCGTAGAACTTATTGGCGAGCACTGTAGTCTAAAAGGATGTAACCAATTGGACTTTTTACCTTATCTGTGTGAAAACTGTGGACATACTTTTTGTGGTCAACATCGTCTGCCAGAGTCTCACCACTGCAAACCTAAAACGGTTACCAACACGACTACAGTTTCCAACAAAAGTAACAACACACTTGCTAGCCAACCACTTCCAACGTGAGTACAACGCTTGTGTTCTTGTATCTCTTGCTAATGTATACAACTCTTTATTAGTTGTTCTAAACCCAACTGTCGCAACATATCTGTCACCCCTTGTGTTCAATGTAGTCGTTCCTTTTGTGCTACTCATAGAAACCCAGAACAGCATTCATGTACAAAACAGGAACCTGAAAAGTCCAAAAAGATGAACAAACCCAAAACCAACATATTGGAAAAGTGGGTCAACAAGTTTCAAAACCATTGGAAAACAACAGAAAAGTCGAAAACGGCGACAACAGTCTTTCATATGAAACAAAAGAGCAAAGCAATAGGAAACCCGGAAATACCTGTGGAAGATAGAGTTTATTTATATATTACGGTGGATACTTCTCTCAAAGACTCCCCATCTTTATCGTTGTATTATCCTCAATACATGAATATGGGTCAAGTATTGGATAAAGTATGCGAAATGGTTGGAATAATCAACAGGAATCATGAAAACAATGCAAGGAAACTTGTCTTTTTGGATAAAAGTTCACACAAAGTTATTGCCTCATCTAGTTTGCTTTCCGATTGGAAGAAGCCTGGAATGCTGTCTTTGACTCTTACAGAACAGGATTCGTCCCCACATATGGGTTATGAAAAGTAATCGGTGGTGGTATCGTTGGAGAATGAATGCTTTTGGTCTGCATAGGAAGACGGTGGCCTCACTATGACTTTACGTATGGAACGAATTTCCACATCGGCAGGACTTTTCACTTTGGCTATCTGTTCATGTGCAACTCTCTCTCTTTGTCTCCATTTGTGAAATGAATCGTTTGTGTTGGGGAGGTTCAAGTTTCTCGGAAGGTATCGTTCTATGCGAATATCTTTTTGTCCCTGCGGAAAATGAAGTTTTGCCTCGTGAGAATAAAAATATTGCTGATATCTAGGTAAATGGTCGTTGGCTTTGGTCTTCACCTTGTGTGAGTTGCATACACTGTAAAGATGGGGTCCTTACCAAAACAACACCCAGTGAATCCAGCTCATTTTTCCTTATGAGTTGTTGATATTCTTCAATTTCTTTTGCTTCCTGTTCCAAGTGTTCACGAAACCAATCTGGCAAGTCTTCTGGTAGTGTCACAAGGTCGACATCAAACAATTCTATAAATTGTTCATTCACATAACGAGCTTTAGAGGAAGCAAAAGTTCGATATTCGTGAATAACTGCACTTAAACTCCAGTTTTGTAGTCTCCTTAGACAACCTACGAGAATACCTACTTGATGTATGCCGCTCGTATCACAAATAAGCAAAGGATGTGACTTTTTATCGAGTACCCACTCGAGCCCATCCTTTACGAGTTCTTCACTCATAGGTTTCCAAGAGGTTTCTGTAGTTAGAGACCTACTTCCTAAATGTACCAAATTGATGTTGTTTTCTTCCAAAAAGTTACAAACAACTTTAGTGGGAACTTCTGCCGATAGAAGAAGAACTGTTTTAAGGTCCAACAGTTTGATAAAGGGAAAACTAATAGGAAAAAAGAGATTGGAGCGATATACTGCAGGTTCTACTATACCAAACATTTCAGGTGGACATAGTTGTTGTGACATGTTGAGGACTGCTTTGGTTCTTATTCTACAATTTTAACAACTCGACTGCCATTTCTTGAGGATCATTGAAATGTTGTTCCACAAACTTGAGAAATATTTTCACATTGAATGTATAAAATACGAGTCATGAGAAATAATGGGATCTGTTCGAGTGCTTTTGTAAAGTTGCCGCCGTATAGTAATAGATACAACACTTTCTGTAGGAGCTGTCCGTTGACTTGTTGTCGTTGGAGGTCCTTTTATCGTCCAACAAAGTTATCTACTACTTTCTATAGGAAAACGGTTTGGGTGTCCTTAGCTAAAAAGACAAGTCAGGAACCGGAGTGGAACTCACAAGACTTGCAAGTTTCAGATAACTACGAAACAACTTTTTTGAAGAGTGTTTCTGGTTCAGTTATGAAAAACATACCAGAACGTTTCTTGGTTGTCTTTCTTTGCTTTCTAAGCTTTGTTATTTGTAACATGGATAGAGTCAACGTCTCTGTCGCCATTCTTCCCATGTCCAAAGAGTTTGGTTGGAGTCAAAGCACTGTAGGAGTTATTCAAAGTTCCTTTTTTTGGGGTTATTTAGTTACTCAGGTGGATTGGTTCGTTTTGTTGGGGATACAAAGATTCACCGTTTGATATTTTTTAGATTCCTGGAGGCTATTTAGCTGATAAATATGGTGGTAAACTTGTGTTGGGTTGTGGTGTTTTGGCTTGGAGTTTGATGACTTTTGTTACTCCTTATGCAGCAACCAAGTCCTTTCCTGTTTTATTATTATCACGTGCCTTGTTAGGTTTTGGAGAAGGTGTTGCTATGCCTGCTATGAATCAGGTTGTGTCCAAATGGGTTCCGAGTGGAGAAAGAAGTCGTTCTTTGGCACTTATCTATTCTGGAATGTATTTTGGTTCCGTGATCGGTTTGTTGTTATGTCCCAAAATGATTAGCAGTTTGGGTTGGCCTTCGGTATTTACAAGCTTTGGTGCGTTGGGAGTGATTTGGTGGCTCTTTTGGAATGCTTGGATAAAGAGCTCACCTGAGAAGAGCTCGAGAATTTCTCAAGGAGACAGCAAGTATATTATCAAGCAAACAACTCCTAAAATAAGCAATGTCTCTCGTGAGATTCCTTGGAAACTATTGTTTTCCAAAAGGGCAACTTGGGCCATCATTATAGCCCACTTTTGTACAACTTGGGGTTATTTTGTTTTGTTGACGTGGCTTCCGACTTATTTCAATCAGCATGTAAGTGTACCTCTCTTTTGGATAAACAATGTATTCACGTTCCTAGTTGGGTTTGAACTTGGCTTCTTCCTCTTTTGTTTCTGTTCTTCCTTGGTTAGCTATGGCAATAGCTGCCAACTTGGGTGGTTGGTGTGCCGATTATTTGTTATCAAAAGGTTTCTCGATCACTTTTGTTCGCAAGTTGATGCAAACGATAGGTCTGATGGGTCCCGCTTTGTTTCTATGTATTGTTAGTTTTGTCCACCATCCTGTTACCGCTGTTTCATGTATGGCGTTGGCTTTGGGTTTGGGTAGCTTTGCGCAATCAGGTGTATATGCCAACCATCAAGATATCGGTCCTGAATATGCCGGCGTCTTGTTGGGAATTTCCAACAGTTTTGCTGCTATTCCGGGTATTGTTGGTGTAGCACTTACTGGTTTTATTCTCGATAAAACAGGTGGTGCTTGGTCTTTGGTATTTGGATTAGCGATAGGCTTTTATATTTTAGGCACAATAGTATATAATACTATGGGCACTGGTGAACGAGTATTTTAAAAACTTGATAAATGGGGAAGCGTTATAGAAGATGATGCATCTTTCTTCTATCCATTGGGAAAGATTATCAGTAGAATGACTTTTCATGACAACTACTTACCCAAGCTTTGAAGTTTTCTAAAACTTGACAAATCTCTTCAAATACTTGTTGAGTTGGTCTTTTATTACTCGTATTGATAACCACTAATTGTTCCTATTGCGGCTTCAACACTATTATCATTGCTTATTCAACACCCACTTACTTGAAAGAGATGGATAAGAGGCAAACTGCTATGACGAAACTGAGCCAGTCTTTTTCTCATCACAGCTTCATTATCGTCTATTCGTCTTTGCAAAAAAGGAATGCTGTCTTTTGGAGGTGGATAATAAGTCGGATGATAAAGAATACCGGTAACCGGATCGTACAGTCGTTCTCGCATCCACTCTACACATGTTGTATATCTATATCTATATCCAAAGACTTGTTCTTACCCATCGCATCTTCATCACTTCGCTGCAATAGAAACACGATATCTACACCGATATGATAAACAGACATTTTCAAAGCCTATATTCAAAAATAGAATATGTTAGCTGCAAGCCTATCATTGGAGAACATCTCTTACTTGCGAAACGGTTCGCGGAAAACCATCCAAGATATAACCACGCTGTTGACAGTCTTGTTCAGATATGCGCTTGGTGATCAATGGAAGCTGGAAAAGTTCAGTTGCCAACACAAGACTCTTATCAACACACACACACCATGATATTATCAGGTAGCATATCACCTTGTTTCATATATTCGGCTGCTAATGCACCAAGAGATGTTTTCTAATGGGTTGTCAATAGCTGTCGTTGGATGGATTCATTACCTTGCTCATTTCTTGCCTCAGTATCTGCCCGGTGGATAAATGAACAAAACCATAACGAGAACTAGTGTATGATACACCGTGACCACCATCCAATTGGAGTGAAAAGTACAAAATACCTTAAAAGAGGTGCTTGTGTTCCCTTTCCACTACATGGTTTCCCTATCAATACTATTCTTTTCACTGGTTCTTCGTCACTTTGTTGAGCGCAGCAACCATGAAGAGCAGCACAACGACACAATTTTTTGGAAAAGATAGAATAGCGAAAACAACAAGGAATCACGAGTAGGAAGCATACTGCCATGGAGGAACGATCAACGTCATCACCCATGTGACAAATTCACTTGAGATGACTCATCATCTCCTCCCTTCACGAGTCGTTGAAATATCTAGTCTATGAAATTTTCCAATGAATGAGCTGCTTATGGATCATTTTTATAAAGGAAAAGAAAATGCAACATATGCTTCCAGTTGGTTTTCATGGGTATCCTAGAAGAATGCCATGTCCATCATCCCAACCATTCTGCATTCGTGCCTATTCTCGTGCGATGAACACTTATCTCTATCTTCGTGGTGAAAAGACTCGTTCTTTTGCTGTCGATGTGCATCCTGTTGTTTTGTTGAATATGGCAGACCATCACATGAGAAGAACCGAACAACAGCATAGAGTTATAGGAACACTACTAGGTAGGGTAAACGTCGACGGCACCGTAGAAATCACCGAGTCATTTCCCGTCCCGCATAGCGAAACAGCGGAAGAAGTAGCTGTAGATATTGACTATCACAAAACAATGTATGAACTATCACGCAGAGTGTCGACAGATGAAGTCATTGGTTGGTACGCAACGGGCGGATTGCCGGATGACAACTCGGTCTTGATTCACGAGTTTTATTGTAGAGAGTGTACTTCTGGAATAGTCCCTGTGCACTTGTTGATGAGCGGTGAAACCCAATCCGACTTTGGTGTGAGGGCTTATATCAGTTGTGGGTTGAAGATTGGTGACCAGTTATTGAATACCGAGTTTCAACCGGTGGAAGTTGGAGTGATTTCAGGGATACCAGAGGCCGTTGGGTATGAAGGATTGTTGGAAAGTTGTCGCAACGTGGAAAAGAGTGATTTGGGTTCCGTATCTTTGGAGTTGGATAATCTCCAATCCAGTTTGCAGAAACTGCACAGTTTATTGGAAAAAGTAGAAAACTACGTGAGACAAGTAGTAAAAGGAACAAGAAAGGGAGACATATCTGTTGGGAGATATATATCGGATACTCTTTCGATGATACCGCAGTTGGATGGCGCAAGCATAGACAAACTATTCGGTGACCAATTGAGAGATCTTTTGATGATACTTTATTTAGTCAAGTTGACTTGGGCAAATGTTCGATTGGCAGAAAAATTTTTGACAGTGGAATGGGAAAATACATCGTCTCAATAAAACTCCAAAAGAGGTCACGACCGCTTTGATCTATCACTGTCTGCTAAACTCGTCGCCTTTTTTACCAACTCGACTAGGAGAAGTAGTATGGGCTGATTCTGTTGCATTGTTGTTGGATTCCTGATTCTTGGCTCCAAAACTTTGCTGCACTTGACTATTTACACTCGTTGATTTCGTACCCCCTGCTGGATGGCTACCACCAGTTATATTGGACCTACCAGGACCTTTGATTCTCATGGTACCACTTTGTGGAGTAGTCGGCGGAGGAGTTGAATTCTTTCCTTTTTCCTTTTTGGTATCTTCCGATACAGGAGAAACAACAACTTCAGGTTTGCTGAATTCCGCTTCATGACGTGACAAACCGAGCGCACTCTCTGAAACAGGAGTATAGTTGGTTCCGTGGGTGGCTGCAAAAGATTCCTTGGAAGATTCATTGAAAGGATGCAGAGGTGCATATCTAAACAATCATAAGCAATTATCTCATGGGAAAACAGACTTACTTGTCAGGATCAGAACCTTCTCTCAGGTCACGAACCAAACTACACGCAAGACGTCCTTGATGACTGCGAATAATATCATAAACTGCAAATAATATTTCCTGTTGTACCCGTCGATATTCGGACAAAAATACAGTTTTTGTGTAACAACTCAACCATAAATTGACCGAATATTCACCGAAACCATCAAACCAAACCATTCTGTGTTGTTTTGGATCCAACTCTGGATGTTGGTCTAGAAGATTTTGGATATCTTGAATGATGTCTTTGATGACACACATATCCTATCAATCAGGTTTCATTATGATATCTTATGATAAACAACATGGAAATACCTCCATAGCCAAACCAATGGTATGCTTGATTCTCCGATTAGTCATACGAGAGGGATTTTCCATCACCAAAGTAGAAAAACGCGAGTTGGGTATATACAAAGGTCGTTTTTCCCAAGTACGGATACGCGTTAAATACCAACCGATTTCTTCTACGGAACCGTCAATCTGATCATTTTCAATACTATGAAGAAAGAATATCACAAAAAAATAGATAAGAAATCATACAATAACAAAGAATGATCACCAACCTTCTAACCCAATCTCCAACAGCAAAAGGCTGTGTCAAATAAATCATAAAACCGCCAAAGAAATTGCTAATAATCTCTCTTCCTGCAAAACCAATAGCAACACCTCCGATTCCACCAAATGCTAATACAGTTTGAATATTGATACCAAAAGTATCCAAAGAAATCAACAGTGCAATAGCAGAAACGACGACTGTCATAATACGTGACAAGGCATCCACTTGTGCTTTGTTTACTCGGGCTTCGTACGTTGAGCTGTCTATAAATCTTGAACGAATTCGCTCTATCCATCTCAAAAGAAACCATGTCGCTGAGAATATCACAGTCAATTCTCTAAATGGTCTTATATATCTCAACAGACCAGTAGCAGCTAAAGGTCTCGAAACAAACTCTGCGACAGAAATGATTACGGTAGCAATAGCTAAAAATTCAAGAGGACGTTGCATGCATTCAAAAACGCTCTGTTCATAGCTCAACTGATTTGCATTGGGATCAAAGCGAGCATAAACCCATCGTAATGTCCTATTGACTCCAGCACGAAGTAACAAAATCAAAGCACAAACCAAAGTGAATTGCGATATCAACGCAAAAGTTTCTCTCTGAGTTGGCAAACGAAGATTGGAAAGCAATCTATCTTCCACAAGGTTAACTTCACGAATATGATCTAAAGTATCTCCTATTCTCTGACGAAAACGCACAAACCATAACTTCATAGAACCAATAGACTTCCAAGGCAAATCAGCCCTTCTGGTAAGCTCATTCGCTGCGGATATTCTTTCTGTCGACTTGGGTTCTGTCATCTCTGGCTCAGAACGATGTGACTTGCTCTCCTGACTATTTCCAGTGACATTGGGATTGACTTCAGAGCTGTTTTCCTCTTTTGAGGAAGAAGTCTCGTTAGGCTTTCCAGTATCTGTATTCGATTTTTCCAATTCTGCAAGGTTTTGAAATCTCCTTTCTGACGGTGGGGGTGTATTATTACCTGAAGTTCCCTTCTTACTTTCCATTCCTGATATATCTTCCTTTCCTCTGTTATTTTCGGAAATAGTCTTCTGCTGTAGTCGTTCTCGTATGAGAGCTTCTTCTAACGCTTCATATCCGGTATTCTTCACTTGTAGAGCCACAGTGAGTTCTCTTGAAGGGTTCCAAACAAGATTGGGGAGTGCCAATGAGTTGTACATCACTCGATGGCTAAATAGCCATAAACCCAACAACAACTGGGTACCCAAACGCAACATCCATTTAAGACGCTTTCTATATAGGAGCAATAAAGAATCAACTCTAGATATTTGTCTTAGACACGACGAACTGAAACAACAAAAAGCAGTGCAAAAGTGTTCCCACGTTAAAAAGGAAACCCTTTTCACTATCCATAAAGGTTTGTTTCTATTGTCATCTCGACCGTTATTTGCAACGTGACAAGTTGTCCAATAAACCAATCTACTTTGGGAGCGACGTAACCTCCTATAGGTTAGGCATCGTTTGGCAGAAAAAGTTATCCCATCCAAAAAGTCGTTACTTTTGCCTTTCTGAAAAACAAGAAAGGGTCCCTGAAAACAACAGTTGCGTTGTTTAGATAATGGCATGAGTTGGCTTCCAAGAAGAAACCAAACTAAAAACAACGATGACCAGGATTCAACGTTCTTTTCACACGACAACACAAAGTGACATAGCAAGAATACGATTTTCAATTTTCCCACAAAGAGGAGAAACCTGCTTGAATGAACCACACCTAGTCTCATATTACAATTCTATATATAAATATGGATGAAAGTATATATTTTGTCTATAAAAGTGGATGAATGATTTACCGAAATAGGCATCTACATAACTTGCCAAAATATAGATTCCTTCAATTGGCAAATAGAAAAATGCCCAATATCCTCTTATCGTCACAAATGTGGCGCCATTTCTATCATCTGATCCATCGAGACTTGACGGAATGAGCTCCCCATTGAGCACAACCTCTCTGGCTTTTCAACACTCAACATGGTGGTATAATAAAAATAATAAAGCTTGTAGAAAAGTCAAAGTTGTGAAAAATATCATGACACTTAAACACAGCGAAAGCAACAAGCCAAAAAAGACTATCATTCGCTTTCTTCCAGACAATGTTATAGTGCACTCCGAGGTTTGGATGTTTGCTAGTGCGTCAACTGCTTTCAACTTTTCTGTATAAAATAGATTGGAAAGAAACTGCTTGACGTTGCCATAGAAGCAGGTCAACTGAAAGAACATCCACAAGAGCCATTTTGTAGAGATGGTGGATGTTACAAGTGCGAGATGGAAACGTCAAATACTTTATTCGAAGAGTATCCTCTTATAAGAACTTGTAAATACTCGGTGCCACCCGTGTCTGAGGAAATACTCTTGACAAGGTTAATTATTCTCTGCTGGATGACTTTGTTCTAAAGTATTTTTTAGGGTAGATAATGATCAAATTTGGGGTGAAAATGTATTATAGGTCTGTTTTATTTGTGCACAAGTCATTTGCTTTTTTCAACAAGAAACGTGATGAATGAGAAAACACTTTAATCCTTCAATCCATTGCCCATCATTCCCACAGAGTGAAATAGTTGTGAGAGGACGGGAATTGCCAACGACGCTGTGTGGGCAAGCCTGAAGTTTCCGTACGAAAGTTTAGACTCTCTTTTGTGCGTAAACTCGTGATGGTAAGAGTACAAGAAATATTATTCGTTGGATTTAAAATATATTTAGGCCCAAAATAATGGTATTCATCCGAAAGCCTATCCTTTGGCAGACGCACAACTTACGGTGCAAATCTTGGACTTGATTAGACAAGCTTCCAATTACAAGCAGCTGAAAAAGGGAGCAAACGAGGCCACGAAAACATTAAACAGAGGAATCTCGGAATTTGTGGTTCTTGCAGCTGATACAGAACCCTTGGAAATTCTGTTACACTTGCCACTACTATGTGAAGACAAGGTAAAGATAGTGTTCTTTGAAAGGTGACGTTCTTGACTCTTTATTTTCTTAGAATGTTCCATACGTATATGTTCCTTCCAAACAAGCGTTAGGAAGAGCTTGTGGTGTTTCTCGACCAGTTATAGCGTGTTCCATCACCGTCAATGAAGGGTCTCAACTTAAGACACAAATTAGGAACATACGAGACCAGATTGAGAGATTGCTATTATGAGTTGTGTGATTGTTTTGCTGTTTGAGAAGCTTTTATTCTTTTCAATTTGGAGAGAAAGTTGCTAGCAGGGGATAATATAATACTTTGAGACAAACTATTGCAATAGTAGCTTCTAGTAGAATAAATGGACATTTGATAACGGTAGAGAGTGTCGACACAATGTTCATACGAGTAAACTTGGTTGATTCTTGAAAGCAAGTTCTTATTGTTCAACGTTGCTATCAAAGTGTGTATATATGCAGCGTCGAACAAGAATGATTCTGTAGTTATTCCTAATTGGTTTGGAAAGAGGCGGACATGGTAAGTGGGTTCCATTTTCCATGAAAACGCATACTCACTGAATTCTAGTCCAAAGCTCTTTTCGCAGGTCTCGTTGCAGCAGGTGCAGCAGTGGCTGGTCGTTATGCTGTACAAGCTTGGAAGAGAATACAAAGCTTGCCTGCTAGACCCAGAATTCCCCGACACATGGCTGGTGGTTTTGAGCCTGAAATGACCAGAGAAGAGGCTTTCCAGATTCTTGGTTTAAGAAAAGGAGCTTCTTTGGACAATATAAGGTCAGCTCATCGTCGTTTGATGCTCTTAAACCATCCAGATAGTGGTGGAAGCACTGTCATAGCCTCCAAAGTAAATGAAGCAAAGGATTTGCTCTTAGGAAAGCGACCAACGAGGACGAAGCTTTAGAGGGACTGTAGAGGATTTTCAAAAGCCTCAGTAGATTTTAGAGAGAAATTTATCTCAACTAACTTGCAGTTTTTGTTTGAGTAAAATGATGGGTTAATAGAGTGACTAGGGACTCTTTTGTTTTCAAGGTCATTCTTCTATATGCAGTCGAATAGAACAACAAGTCTAACAAGGTTCCTCCATGAAACTTCATACTATCAACCAATTCTCACTGGCAAACGATCATATCCATAACGCTCTTTGAGCACATGTTGAGGATTTGCGAATTGGAAGATGGGATCCAAGAGTACCTTTGCATTCAGATGGATAATCATATGTCTATTTATGATGATAAGCGTTCAACAATGGAAATTATCGAAAGACACTTTACCCGTGTATTCAACGCTGTTGGGAGTATGGAGTAGTCTGATTCTGTGCATTATCAAATATATGCAAGCATATAAACCCTTTGGTCCATTATCAGGTGTACAGTATTTACAAAGTGTTCTTCGAATTCCCGAGAACGTTGTGGATCTTCCAAGTGATGTTGGCAAAGTTTTTATTGTTCTTTCATTGTTGGAATTGGTGTTAACCATATGGTTACCCTTGTTCTTGGAGACAAGGGAAGGCTTCATATGGCTAAAGTCGTTGGAACAGAAATCGTTTCTTCTCAACAAAAATACGTTACCTTTTTTGCAATCAGCTTTCGAGTATTTTTACAAACTAACGTGGCTTCTTGCGTTGCGTATTGAGGAGAACGTTACAAAGGTCGCTGTTGAGGATGTGCAGTCTGTGAGCAAGCAGTCTGTGAGCAAACAACCTATCATTGAGTTGTTTCGAATATTCATTGGACTACCTGTGGTGCGAGGAATGAAAAGAAACTATTATTGGAAACCTTCTTATTGTTTATCACAACTGATTTGTCCTCATTTATTCGTTTTTAGTGTGCAGATTGTTGCAGAGACAATCATTATTTCATTGGGAGGTGCAAAGGTTGGCAGGTGCATTTTATTACACGTTACTCTTATATTCAATTTACTTCGTGGATTTCCTGCTTTTCTGTCTTTATGGAAAGCGTTGAATGCCTGGAAAAGTCACCGTTGTGATTGGATATATATGACAGTTGCTGTATTTCCTTGTGCTTTGTGGATATACAGTACTTTTATTTTTTGTTGGAGAAAGTGGTTACCTCTCTATCGAAAGAATAACATTCAAAGAACATCTCCCAATACTTCAGAGTCGATGAAAGTTCATGCAACACAGAGTCGTTTGAGAAGAAGAAGATGAAAAGTCTCAATAAATGTGTAACAAATTGCGATTGTTCTTAAGAGAGATGAAAGGTGATGACTTGGGTAGATCTTTGCAAAAAGAAAGAGTTCCAAAGACAAAGCGAGGTAAAAGGAAGAATAACAAATATAAAGAGTCACAAACAAGTTATGTGTCGGGTACACAATCCATTACAGAGACTTCGGACTTGGCCACTTTGTTGTTGGAAGCAGAACTTGCAGATCGTAAATTTGAGGCTGAAAGAAACAAAACTGTGATATTTGAACTGGATGGTATGCAAGTTACCAAAAAGGAACCAAAGTTAGCCTCTATACAAGAACCTTTACAAATACCTCGTCGTCCTCACTGGACGAGGAGAACAACTCCAACAGAGTTATCAAGTCTTGAGAAGCAGTCTTTTTTAGAGTGGAGAAGACAACTTGCTAAAGTGGAAGAAGAGAGTGGACAGCACTTGATTACTCCGTATGAAAAGAATTTGGAAATATGGCGGCAACTTTGGCGAGTTGTAGAAAACAGCGACCTGTTGTTGCAAATTGTAGACGCTAGAAATCCGTTGCTTTATTTTTCGAAAGACTTTGAAAAATATGTGCACGAAGTTTCTTCCAACAAACATACAGCTCTTGTTCTCAACAAGGCCGATTTATTAACCAATGAGATGAGAGAAAAGTGGTCAGAATACCTTGAAAGGCTAAATATAAGATTTGTGTTTTTCTCTGCGAAATTTTCTTCAGAAGAAGATAGAATGGAAAGGAAGGATTATCACAACGATATAGATAAGATTGTTTCCAGTCAAGGTTTGGTAGATTTTATGAAAAGTTTTCGATCGAATGATTGTTCATCTTTACTTTCGAATGATGAGACTTGCAATGAAAAGCCTTTTGTAGTGGGACTTGTTGGATATCCCAATGTTGGAAAGAGTTCTACAATCAATTCATTATTAGTAAGTAAAAGTGCATATTTGTATGTAATTCGATCATCATTTTGTTTAGAAAGCAAAGAGGACAGCTGTCTCTTCAACTCCTGGTAAGACCAAACACTTTCAGACGTTGTTTCTAGAAAAAGATCTTGTACTTTGTGATTGTCCTGGTCTAGTGTTTCCCAACTTTACATCTAGCAAGGAAGAACTCATATGCAATGGCATTCTACCCATTGACCAACTAAGAGATCCTATTCCTCCTATGGAGTTTGTATGTCGTAGAATTCCTGGAGATTATTTCAGACGTCTTTATGGAATAACTATAGAAAGTGGAGAAGAAAATTATATCAACGCCAGAAGTTTGTTGGAACGATATGCTATTTTACGAGGTTTTATGACAAAACATGGAAATCCAGATATTCAAAAGAGTGCAAGAATCATCTTGAAAGACTATGTCAATGCCAGAATGGTATACTGCGAACCACCACCAACTTGAACTCATTGTTGGATAAAAAGAAACTTTTTAGGATACTAACTTTGAGATATTACAACGAGTACAATGAAATGGATGCATCTTTTTCTCAATTCTACTGTCTGACTGACGAGATTTATTATACTGTACCATCTCTGTAACTGTAAAATTGTACAAATGGATAAAACCTATCTACCTCGACGTTCTTCATGAGAACTTTGCTTGGAATATTTTTCATATCTTTCTCTTGAATGTTCATTTCCTCGATATTTGCGCCGACTTGAACGTTCACGATGCAACGAATCATCTTCCGAATCGCTGTCATGACGACGACTTCGCTTCTTTTCGTGACGACTGTGTCTCTTGGAATGACGTTCTGACCTACTCCTAGAGTCACCACTCTTTCGGCTACTACTACTTGGTTCACTTTTAGAAGAGTCTCTACTTGACCGTCGTTGTGATGCATCTTGTTTCGTTTTTGTTTCACGATTCTTCGAATAAACAACTGAAGGATGTTCACTTTCTTCTTTCGCTTGGATATCTTTGTCTCCCGTATATCGACTGGAAGCCGATGACACTGGCATATTAGACTAGAATAATAGGGATATACTCAGTTTTGGAACATACATCTATATCTATACATATCAAACTATTCAACTTACTTGAATTGCACTTGAATCAGGTCCATTGAAAGCAGCACTCCCAAAAGGTCCAGTTGCAGGTGATCCACTAGAATAAGAGCCAGGAAAACCACCAGTTGGTGGCATACCGGAAAGTGGAGGATAACCAAACAAGTGAGGCGGAATCGGAGGAAAACCTGGCGGAAAGAAATTGCTGTCTGGTTGGTTGGGTCTTGCTGTAGGCAAGTTATTGCTATTGTTCGAACTAGCGTTGTTTGCACCCACTGCTGTATGAGATGCCATAGTGTTCGATCCCAAATGGTTTCCACGACCTGTCATATTACCAGGCATGCCAGGAAAAGCTGGAAATCCAAAGGGTGTAAAGAAAGGAAAAGCTGGAGGAGCTGACATTGTTGAAGCTTGAGAAGGAAACTTTTGGGCAAAATGCGCTGCACCTCCTGGAAAAGGACCCGAAGCACCTTGTCCTCTATATGACTGTTCAAAAGAACCTTTTTGAGAAGGATTTCTTCTTCCTTGCGGTTGATAACGATTAGGAACTTGCCTCCCCTGGGACCTTTTCAAAGACCATTCTGTTTCTTGTTGAGCCATTTCTTCGGTGGTCAATTCAACTTTTACCTTTCTCCCAAAGTCATGAGACTGTAGCTTTCTTACTGCTTCCTGTGCCACTTTGGAGTTTTGAAAAATCAAAAAGGCATCACCTGTCGATTTTCCGTTGATGGGGTCGTAACAAAATTGGCTTTCTTTCAGTGCCTTTCGTAGGGAAATTCCTTCGTTAGATTCACAAGCTATATTTTCCAATTCTTCATCCGTGAACCACCAAGCTAGACCACTAACAGAAACTGCGGTCTTTGAAGGGTCAGTGGTAGGCTGTGTTTCTGCATCTTGTTCATTCTCCAATCCTTGTATAGCTCCAGTAGACTCTGTTTCCATTCCATCGTTTTGTATTTCGGGAGCGTTGTGAAACAAGTCGTCATAAAAGTCCAACTTGTCCTCTTCTTGTTCCTTGATATTTGCGTCTTCCATGGGAATAATCACAATTCCCAACAAACGTGAAGAGAAAACCACCCCATTTTGTACGTATTTTGGAAACTTTTTTCATACACAGTGTATGATTGTTATCTCACAAGAAAAATACTTCAGTGTCTTCTTCTGAAAAGAATCAAAGAAATCTTTTTCCAAGATCACAAGTGAATGATGAAAACATGGTGGAATGCGCAAGTAGTTTCCGATACGACGAGTCAAAGAACTTGGAGTTTTGGGATATCTAACCGTTTCCGACACTTGATGGCTACTTATGGTGTGACTTTTATTGTGGTTTCAGCGGTTATGTCGGTTTGTTCGTTTTTGTTATCCTTGCTACTTGTTTCTCTGGGGATGGATGTAGAAGGCTTGATACAAACTTTGGGTAATTGGCTTGAGACGACTCCCATAGGAAGACCATCCTTTTTGGATAAACTGTCTCCTCAACTAGGCTCACTTGCCATTGCCTATCTCCTTCATCGTCTTACTAGTCCTCTAAGGATTCCTTTATGTATTGCTCTCACTAGATATATTGGCCAATTGCGAACACGGAGACAAAGACTGTTATTGGACAACGATATATAACTCTATTCTAGTTGGAGTTTTCACAAGTGGTGAGTTGATACAGAATGACGCTTTATGGTAGGGAGATGCAGAATATACCAAACTCCTCATAGACTGATATAACCGAATCTACACCTCTCCTTTGATAAAGATAGTATATAATGGTGAAAAGTGTCATAGCAACGAGTGCTGGTATAGTAGTTATACTACTGTGGTCTTTCTAATGATAACCTTTTCTAAAGGTTTATCACTACTATTGGTTTTTAAATTTTCTATTTGAGTAACGATATCCATTCCACGAATAACTCTTCCAAAAACAGTGTGCTTATTATCTAACCAAGGAGTAGCAACCGTAGTAATAAAAAACTGAGAACCTATAAAGAACAAGTTGGAATAACAACTTCAACCAAAAAGCACAACTTACCATTCGTATGAGGACCTGCATTGGCCATACTTACTGTCCCTGGTCGATCATGTTTCAAAGCAGGATGAAACTCATCTTCAAACTCTCCTCCCCAAATACTCTCACCTCCTGTTCCATCTCCCTCAGGATCACCAGTTTGAACCATAAAGTCTTTAATAACTCGATGAAAAATACATCCATTGTAGTAACCGTTCCTACAATGAACTATAAAGTTCTCTGCCGTCTTGGGACATTCCACAGTAAAGACTTTGATATGAATATCACCTAAATTCGTGTGCAAAATAACATGACTATCCAAATCTTTGGTTGAACTCTTCTTATCACCAACACTTGTTGCACTTTCTATTGCAGAACCTAATAAACGTTCATTGTACACGTTTCGACCCATCTCTCCTCCTCCTTGTGTAGCATCTGAAGGCTCACGATTGGTAAATAAAAAGAAACGTTGTCTATCCAAAGATGTAGCAAAAATGGTTGGATCAGGAGTTTCATTGATACGTTGAACGGAACCAACAGGAACTTGAGGAACTCCTTGATACAAAGCCAACATGAGAAAACGTTCGGTATTCTCAGGTAAACCAATCATTCGGACCAACTTGTTGGTTTCCACATTCACTATCTTAATGCCAAGTAAAGTGGAATAAAGAATAAAATGATTGCTTTCATCAAATACTACATTCGGAAGCGAAAGTTGCTCTTGTCTCTCAGCAATAGCTTTGTTCAATTCTTTTTCTCTTGCCATTCTTCTTCCAAAGTCTCCAGCTTCTAAACGCAATTGGGAAGGTCCCGATACTTGGATTCCTTCTGCAGCTACCAAAGTCTCATCGTACTTGCGACGTAATTTGCCAGTAAGAAATGAAAATATTCTAATATATCTATCTGCACCTACACAAGCAAACATCTTTCCATCTCCACTTATTTCCAAGGATAGACAAAATGTATTGGATTGAACCAGTTCAAATAAATCGGTATCTGCTTTGAATGAAAAAGTAACTTGTTGAGGTAAAGCCAATTCTCTTGTAGGCATCCAATATTCTATAAAACCCTCTCTGTCTACTGATATTATTGTTTTGTAAATCGGATTGTACTTGAGTATATGAATAGGCGCTTGGTGTATGTTTTGAAGAGTGAGGATGGCTTCATTTTGGTTGTACAAGTATATATGGACAGTTGAGGAGTCACGTTGAGCAATAGCCACTTGAGGAAGGGCACTCTCTGTTTCATGTATCCAACAACAAGCCGAAGGCACATAGTCTAGCTGTATCATATGAACCATATCAAAGTTGGTAACGTCGAATATTTTGAGAGTCTTATCCACTCCTACAGTAGCCAACCACAATCCGTCTGTACTTACTGAAACATCTGCCATTCGACCTATATGTGCCTTGAACTGTTTTACAAATTCTATTCCTCCTGGGGTTTTCTTCCAAAATTTGAGTTGGCCGTCACAACTTGCCGTGATGACAAAGTTGGTTGTCTTTGTAACTTTAACGTGAGTTAACAAGTCTCTGTGCATGTAGCTTTTCTCGTATAATTGTGCTGTTGGTAGTGACTGAAGATACAAGTTTTCGAAAGGTACAACTCTCTGTTTCTTCTTCGGCCTTTGGTAAGGTTGTCGTAAAACTGGACCAAAATCAAGAGAGTCCTGTTCATTTCTTTCGTTTTCTAAAGTTGCGCTCTTTTCATTTTCTTCTACTGTAACAATATTACAACTCTCACTTGGGTCTGTTGCTGTTGTGGTTGACATATCGTTTATACCACAACAACCAAGTCGCCCATTCAAAAGGGGAAAATCTTCTAGAACAATAATAAGAATGATGGGGAATTCTTCGAGTCTTTCACTCCAACCATGGATGGAAGCGAAGTGATATATGCATAACCCAGTGAAGGACCCTTTTCAAGCTATGAAGGTTGCAGCTCAAAGCTTTATTTGGGTTGTATACGCTAGTCTTTGTATTTCATTATTCCCTGTTACACAGGTAAGATACATAACTGTGCGTCAAACAGAAGCCTCATCAACTTAGGCGGTTGAAACGGGTTGTACTTGTCCCAACTTGTATCGTTGTGAAAACAATCCTATAAACCATACTCGTCTTTTTACTCCGCTTCGAACTCAAAACCTGAAATTCGCAGTGTTGGAGGATGAAGTATTGTTACACTCCAACTACACTTCAGACCCACAATGGTGCATAATACAAGGCTTGACTCCAGTGTTGGTGGGTTGGAACTTTACGTTTAGTTGTATGGGACTATTGGATCGTTGTTTATATTGTAATATGGTAACTGGAAGAACCCAATTGATGATGGAATAGTCTGCTTACTTGTTTCTAGTTTACTCGACAGAATCAATCAACTCCCATATATCCTGGTGGAAAGGGAGTATGTGGTGTGAGTATTTGGAGAACTGCAGTGTTTGCAGTGGGTATGGTGGCTTGCACTTTTCTTGTGGCTGTTGGCGTTTTCTTTTGTGTAAGATATCTGCAACCAAGACTAACTCGATGGCGAAATATTAGGAGAATGATTGTCAGTGAATACAAGTTTCGACCCAAGGTTGTGAATAATAGTAATATTGAAAAGTTGATTGATCTCTATATAATTAGGTTCCTATGGCGTATGTGGAATATGGTGAGTCTTTGAACGCCAACATTTATCTTTGTCGTCCAGAAAGCAAACATCTATTTCGAACCCCTCATAGTATTTATCACGAGTCGAAACGTGAGTCTCAACTGTTTTGGTGCTTACCTTTTCATTCCCATGGCTGGAATGGTTTGCAAGATTGTGGATTGAAACGTTTGTCTTCGAGATTACTTGGAGAAAGAAACGATACGTATCTGATATCCGTCAATGTACAAGACGCGTCAAGTGCTCAGGATGATAATAGATAGTTGTACTAGTTGTTTATATCACTATTGGCTGCTTGTTGTTTCTTGCTGAATATTTTCAACGGCATACTGTAAAGACACATAAACAATAACATCAAAGCTGTAGTATCATCTATCTATATAGGAATAAGTATATATATGACAATTTCTTCTTTTGTAAAACACTCTTCTTCCTATTGTTCGAAATGGGGTGGCTTCTCTGGTCGAATGATGGGGTACAGTTGCTGAAGGTAACAAGTAATCCACATTAGATACATACAACTAAACGCAAGAACTACACAAAGAAGTGCCAATCTACGAGGGGAGAGAAGAAAGTTTGACTTATTGCTCAACCTAGTTGCCGACTTACGAAAGTTGGTCCTTGTCGTTCCGAAAGATGCCTCTTACAGTGCCAAGGGAAATCAGAAAAGTAATAAGAAACAAGGCAGAAACCCAATAAAAGCTTGGCGGCATCAACTCGTGTGTTTGCTCAACGACGACACTTCCAAAATGCAAAGCCTTTATCACTGTCTCCAATGATTCTTCTTCCAACAACTGTCAAAGATTCTCCTCATTATGCCTTTATTCTCAAAATATAATCGAGTATTCAATCTTACATATAAAAACAGACAAGTCTCCAGATGATGGCATGGATAGACATTGTTTCAAGGGTTGGCCATCGTTTCTACCTTATACAAAATATGGGTACATCGTCATATTGTTATTTGCCTCGGTAACTAGGGACTTGGGTATCTCAACTGCCTCCAACATCATTTTCTGTAAATTCTGCTCCACATATATTGCAGGAGCGTCTCTTTGTGCCAAAAGTTGCTAAACAAACAGAACAAATATAACCCATTCGGATCTTTTTCCCACTTTCAAAACACAACGCACTACAATCCACACTATCCATTGCTGGCAGTTTTAAATATTTCCGAGCCTCTCGACTCTACAAACTTCCATTTTCATTCATCCCTGTACACAAAAAAAACTTACTGGAAAATATAAATTGCATAAATAGTTGAACAGAGGCATAGAATCGGACTGCTTTGGCTTAAAGTATATACCTCCTGTAAGATGAGCAGCTTGTTGTAAAAGAGATGAGTCTTCATCATGCAAGTTCAAAACATCTATAAGAATGCCCCCATGTTGTGCACAAAATATACTATTCATCACTCCAATATACTGTTTCGGTACATCTGAAGAGCCATGTAAACAAAGAATGCGTGCTTCGTATGTTTCTGATAACATTCTACGATGAAGATAACAAAGCGCAAAAGAAAAAGAAGCGGAAAGAAGTGCCCCCATCTCTTCCAAACTATTAAGCGATTGTGAATCTATAAAGTCTGCAACATTTTTCAATATTTCTGAATCGAGTAGAGTCAAACGTTCCTGTCTTTCCTCTGTCAACAAAAAAGTTGCAGAACTGGGTTGATCAATCAGAGTCTTTAAACTTTTGTCCTCATATACAACTTGGACACTGTATTCGTTGTATACAAGTACCTATTGGAAGAGTAAATATTTTCATATACACTATAAACTCTATGGCTTGCCACTATTCTGTTTGCAAAGTTGGATACTAAAAAGACATGAAGAAAAGTGATCAACTGTAGCAGGAAAGTTTGCAGTGCGTTTGCTTCAATCCAATCCTCACTATCAGCACATTTATCAGGTACAAACTAGTCGTCGTAGTAAGAAAAAAGTGGTCTCTTGTTGTTGCTGACTTACCTTGTAGAGCCTATCAAATACACTAGTGCTCAGGTCTAGTAGCAAACAAAGAAGAATTGGCTTGTCTATAAATAGGTTACAAAATAACAGAGTGCAAAAGAATAACTGAGTAGAACAAACCTTGAGTTGAGGTATTTTCTTGACTTTCTTTAGGAATGCCATTCAAGTTGGCTTTCATTTCCAATTCCAAAAGCAATGGAGCCCCATTTCAACTCTAAGAAATTTTCTTCTCAGCGGAACAAGTTTTGTTTACTATTCTTTTCAATCAATATTTCAACGGCATAAGACATACTCTATCAATATAGACTGATCATGAACTCTCCACGTTGCGTTGAGAAAATAACACACGATAGACAACACAATCACTACTGTACAGAAAAACTCCGTTGAGACAAGTTTAACACTTGGCCAAGTAAAAGAGAACTGTTGCTGAATAGGACAAAACAACTCAATCTTCGTTTTCGAACAAGTCCCCAATAACTGACAACAGTATTATTCATCTGCAAGAAGAATAATAACCTTTGTCGTCAAAAACTCCAGTCAGCTTTCCTTTTCGTCAGAACTTGAACGGTTCAGGTCGTCAAACGTTGCATTGCACTCCTTCGTGTTATATTCCTTTTTTTGTTTCCGCTTTTCTCTCTTCTTCTTACGTTTCAAGGCTCTATTATGGTGTAAGCGTCCATCTTTGACAAACAGAGCAACCTGAACAAACCTCTTCAACGTCCTTTCTTCTTCTTTTCTAATTCTCTCCAATCTCTCCTTTTCAAACTGTTCCTTTTCTTCGTTCTATGAAAAAGTCACTCAGGTGAATAATACACATAAGGTCCACTGTACCTCTTTTGCTACCCTTTCTAGTTCCGATATACGCTCCATTTCCTTTCGTTTCAACTTGCGATAGGTATGAAAGTCACCACTACCTGCACCTGCAATACTCGAAGACGCACTTTGTGCTTCTACCTCTCGTGGATCAAAAGAAAACTGATACTTGTCTTGTCGTTCACCAGGTGTCAAGGACATCATGATGAAAATCCAATTCCTCAAAAGTAGGAACAGCTCCATCGAAATTCCATACTTTACAAAAACTTGGAATAGTGAAATCCACAAGGGTTTGTTTCATGAAGAACTTGACTATTCTTAACAGATTCCCCATTCGAGTTTGTTTCAGGTTTGATGCATCTCTTTCAAAGATAATGTGGAGCGTTTACAAGTTTTTAAGGGGTTCAATATAGTTGGAACAAGGCAAACAAGTTGTTGGTTATGTTTGGCAAATGGAGTTGAACATTTGACGATATTTGTCGTTGCACTTGGAAAAGCACATCGAAGGCATTGTAAAATTGTATTATTCACTTGAAAAAAATTGAATCCTCTCAATGTCTTTTCTTTCAAGACAAAAGTTTTTCAGTTGCCATGTTCCATTCTTGAAAATCAAGCATATTACAATTTTCTTCAATTAGGAACATATAGCGCTAAAGTTATCCTTGTCATCATATCAACAATACATAAAACTGTTCCAACATTATTCTATTTTGTCGGGCGACTGTTTCGTCTTTCGATGACTCAATTTCACTTGTCCACGTTTGCGATCAAATTCAATAACTTGTACCAATAAAGGCTGTCCAATTTGTAAACCCAACTCTGTAGCTCTGAATACTTTCTTATCAGAAAGTTCAGAAACATGAACAAGGCCCTCTCGTCCTTTAAATATTTCCACCATCACGCCATAATCACGGATATCCGTAATCTTACCCTGAAACTGAGTTCCTGGGGCCAAATCTCCTACTATCTCATAAATTCTTTTCACAGCTCTTTGATAAGATTCCAATGAAGGCGCTTCAATATCTACTCTACCATTGTCATCCACTTGAATATCCGCTCGAGTTTCTTCTATAATGGAACGAAGTTTGTATCCACCTACTCCTAATAAAGAACTACGTAATAATGGCTCAATATACAATGTACTACTACGAGGAGCATTGGGTCTCAGATCCAATCGAGGTTTACTTAGACAATCATCCATAGTACTTAGAATCCTTTGGTGAGCGGATGAAGCACGTTCCAAGGCTTCTATTAAAACAAATGGTGGGATACCTTGAACTTTAACATCCAACTGACATGCTGTAATACCATGCTTTGTTCCAGCAATCTTAAAGTCCATATCTCCATGATGGTCTTCAATGCCTAATATATCTGTCAAAAGAAGATATTCAGGCAAAGGATTATCGGGTTTACGAAAAAGACTATGTATAGAATCATCTGGGGTAGAAAAAGGAGTTTGTGTTTCATTCCATACAAGTCCTATTGAAATGCCTGCCACTGCGCTTCTCAAAGGAATACCGGCATCCATAAGCGAAAGAGAAGCAGCACAAACCGAAGCCATCGAAGTAGATCCATCACTTCCTGTCGCTATAACATTCACTCGAACGACATATGGAAAGCTTTCAGAATCTATCAAGAAACGTAAAGACTTTTCTACTAGTGCTCCATGGCCAACTTCGCGGCGATTTCGTCCATAACTTGTACCTACTTGACCATTACAATACGGAGGAAACCTGTAATGCACCATAAACTTGTTCTCCTTTGCTCCTCCAGCATAGGATTGCATCTTCAATGCACGATCCGTTGGTCCAATGGTAGTAACACCAATTACTTGAGTGTCACCTCTTTCAAATGTAGAAGACCCATGAACTACAGGAAAGACTTCTACTTGTGCTCTTAAAGGGCGAACTTGATCTGCATATCTTCCATCACATCTACGCACAGCATTATTGGACTCTCGCTTCGACCCTAAGGCTAACCTTCGAAAAACTTGATGCTCAACATCATGCAAATAAGATGCCAGTTCTTGGCTATCTACGTTTGAGAACAAACTGCCTAGTTCTTGTAGTGCTTTCTCATTCACTTCAGTCAATGCTTTGCGGCGTTCCACTTTAGTCAAGTAATGACCATCTCTCGGTGAAAATACTTCTTCAAACCAGCCTTCATATCTTTGGGCAGCTGACCAAATTTGTTCATTTTTGGTTTCCGCTGCAACTGCCATCTTGACAATATTCTTTCCTTTCGTGAATCGTTCTTGAAAATCAATCATTTCCGTAGCTTTCTCATGAGCTAACTGCAATGCTTCTTTTAAAATAGGAATAGGCGCCTCATCCGCATCTACTTCAATCATCACTGTTTTGTATTTTGTGCACGCATATAAAAGGTTCAAGTTACTCCTTCCATATTCTTCAAAACTTGGGTTTATCACAAACTGACCTTCTACACGAGAAACCCTCACAGCACCTACTGGGCCTTGAAATGGTACACTTGACAACAATAGCGCCACGGAAGCTGCATTCAAGGAAAGCACGTCGGTGTCCTTATCTCCCTTTGCACTAAAAACACTACAAGTTAGTTGCAGATCATCCTGAAAAGAACCAGGTAACAAGGGTCTTAGGGATCTATCAATGGCTCTTGCTGTAAGAATTTCCTTGTCAGTAACAAAAGTGTCCCGACGATTGTAAGTTCCCGGAATGAAACCTCCTGCACTAGCTTCCTCTTTATAATCTACTTGCAAACTTACAAAATCCTTTTTTGCAGACGAATCGAGTGCAGGAGCTCTCGCAAGTGTCACAAGAACGGAGTTTTCATTTTGTTTCGATAAACAAGAAGCATCTGCAACAGGAGCAAGTCTACCTGTTTCAAAGGACCAAGTATCTCCACAAAATTCTTTTGAAAGTTTTACTGCATCCGACAACGCTGCAGACCTAGGATATGATATGGAAGACGAACTGTTGGCAATTGAAGCACAAGTTCTGTACGGAAACAACAAATAGGATAAACGAAAGGTTATCTTTGTTGCACGAATGCAAATGACCGACAACATATCTCCAACGCTGAGAGAAATCTTCCCACCAAGGTTTTAGTAAATGTTCAGTGACAGTACTCAACTGTAGAAATGAATAAAACCTTCTCTATTCTTATACCAGAACTCGAATGTGACAAAACCAGAGGCTTAGTAGCAATAGCAAAGCATTGGACTATTCCTATTTTCTGTCTCACGAAAAAAATGCCAAAACTTTGTTGACGCGCCAATCCAGTTGTGAAAGTTGGGTCGAAGGAAATTTTCTCAGCACAAGTTATCCATGGCAATTTCTATTAGAGTTACTCCTGGAGAAACAAACAGAGTAAGTTTCCTTGTTCATCGTTTTCAACATTTAGATACAATTGGTTATAGTTCGACCTGAAGAAAGTAGAGCGAAAGCTACAAGAAGAGAAACAGGTCCGACTCCTTCCTGAACAATCTTCTTGGGAAGACAACGTTCATCTTCCAAAAGGATTAAGTGGTGTTGTGGCAAAATACAATAAAATGTAAGCAGAGCTTTTAAAAAGCGAAGGAGAAACTAATACTCTTTTACAATAGTGCTAAGAAAGCTTCAAGGTCCACCCGTGATGAGTACGACTTGAACGATGATTTTATTGATGACTCTGAAGCAGTGGAATTTGGTTTCGAAGACTGTATAAAGGAAGAGTTACAACAGGATTTTTATGTTTGCTCGGAAGAGTTGGAAGAACCTTTGACGGAAGAAGGTCTTGAGCCTTCGAGTGTTCGAGAAGAAACCAATTCTTTAGAGGATTCTTTTTCTGAACATTCGCAGATACCAACGTCTAGTCAGTACACCTACGAAGAACTATATGGGAAGCTTGAGCCTATTCCCGAGGCTGTCAAAAGTTGTGTTGTTAATCTGAAGAAAGCTTTGGAGTCTAATAACTTGCCGAGACGTTGGTTTACTTCCACCCATGTTGCATCATATATTAAGGACCTCGTTGTTATTGGAGCTCAACATAATCTTGCACAAAGAGCAAGTTTTGGCGAAAATGGTGCTGTTAGGTGTTCTTTAACTGAATTGCTTTGGAGTCACATTAAGGCAGTCTTCAGCTGTAAAGGGTTGAGTAAATATCGTTGCACCAAAAGAAATTTTGAATACTTTGCTTTTTATTTATTTCATCGTGAATGGAAGCAGATGTTGCGAAATGAAATGGAGAGGCTACTTTCAGATTTGAAGCATGAACTCAGACCTGCAAGGGATCTTCAATTCGAACAAGGACCAATGCATTATTCTGAAGATATGACGGATCAGGCTCAAAATTCTCAGTTTTCAGTGAATTCAAGTAACATCGATCCTGTTGAAACTCAGACTCAAGGATCTGAAGGTGCCGAAGAAGATATTTCAGCATCTCCAACTAGAAGACGGAAAAGAAAAGCTGCGACTATGGCAGCAGAGGAAATTTCAAATTTGGCAGTGCACGGTTCCACGCAATCGCCTTCAAAGAAGAAGAAGCCGAGAATAGAGTGGTCAGAGGCTATAGACAAACTTGTCTACCATTATTTCGTGAAAAAGTTAGCCCAAATTCGATGTAGAGATTCGGGAAAATCAAAGAAGAATGAAGTTACAGAAAGTGCATCGGAACTGTTAAATGCTGCATTTTTAGAATATGATGTTACTGAAAGAGATCTTATAGACTCGTATCGTCGACACAAAGCAGAAATCCAACGCTCACAAAAACAGAAGAGTTCGTCTCGTATTGTTTTTTTATTGCTAGCAGTCATTGATATATGGGATAGGTAAGGAGAAACGGGAAGAAATCAAACGGAGAAAGGAACTAGCGGCACAGAAGAAATGGGAGCGAGAACAGAGCCGGAACAAGAGTAAAAGAGAGCAACAACAAATTTTTAGTACCACCGAGTCGAAAGAATGCAAACCTTTGGATTCACCGATACAATCAAATGTTGTGACAGGTAGGATATTATGCATGTAATTAGCTGCAATTCTGTAACTGGCGTGTTCAGATACCGCACAGAGTAAGATACCCAAACTATGTGCTACTTCTTCAGGAAAGAGTAATTCAATGGATACATTTTCGTATACTCAGTGTTCCAAAGCAACATCTATGGATTACTCTGGTATGAATAGTTCTACAGACGGCGTTGTGAGAGAAAGAGTATCTAATAGTAAGGTTCACAATGCTAAACATATACTGAAGCCAAAGTGTGCATTGAATTATGTGGAAACTTGCGATGATGCATTGCAATTGAACAAAGATAAGTACCAGAAATGGAATCCTTCAACGAAGAGTCAGTACTTAGCCACCATTTTTGTTACTGAAATTATCTGACAGCTTCGAATGTGGGTATAGGTCTTAAGAAGCAAAGACTCGATGGCGCCCCCAAGAATGGAAACGGTGCGGGGTCCTTATTATTACAAAGTAGTGGTTGCGAAATATCACAAAGCTCCAAGTCAAAACCAAAGAAGCCTCGTCCAAGGTCTTCTGCGACTGATTTGAATGAGAAGATATTGAAAAAGCTAGCAAGTATTGGCAAAACTCCTCCTGTAGGACAGAGACGAATTCCGGAAGGCTTTGCTGAAGAAGTTGAAGCCGCTGTAGAATGATGGAGGAATTTAAGATTCTTTCCTATGAAGTTTTTGCTTTGTAACTTGAAGCACTTTGAATGTATCGGAATTGGCTGCTTACAAGAGATTTGTCGCAGTATTCTTGTTTGTCTCGTAAGTGAAGCAACAGATGTGTAAAAGAAGGATAATACAGGAAAGTTATTTTTATTAATATTCACTACCTAAACGGAGAAAGGAAGAATTTGCTGGTTGTCAATCTCAATAAATATGAGTGTAAATAACTGCAACTATCCACAGAACACATGGCTAGCTCTCGCTATTTCGGCAGTTGAAACAGGTAAAACTGCAAAATCTGATAAACTGCGAGGAAAAGCCATCTTCCCAAGGTGACATTCGTTCTTTGCACACCTTTGAAACAGGGGAATAAGCGTTAATTTCAACGAACCCAAAAACCAATAGGAAGTTTCATAGAATACTCAGTAAAGCTCAAAGAGCCAAAGTCCTTGCGACTGGCCAACTTTAAACAAGGATATGCACCTCTTTGTTGTGTGTCACCTTAACTGCTATCGTGTTCAAACCATCTTTCTAGATTCAAACTCCAAGTGCTCTCTACGTGTCTGTCCATCAATTCTCACAAGGCGGCAACGGCTCTTCGAGCTGTCTAATTATTGGATTGGCACTTTACCCAACAGCAGCGATTCTTGAACAAGCACAATGGATTTTTCAACAATTGGTTTTGAGACACTGTTGTGAAGATAGCGAAAGCCTTTATCATCTTCTATTTATCGATTTCATCTTATTGTTCTCTATAGTGTCACAAAAATCCGTGCAACACTCATGGTTGCTTCTTCGACAGAAACAGATGGACCTCAGACAGCCAAAGCGGAAGAAAATGGAGGTGACAAGGATATCTATGCGCAGTTAGAAGAAATCGCAGCGTCCACTAGTGAATGTGTGCGTGTTGTTATAAGAATAAGGCCACTCAATGAAAGAGAACAGAATACCTTACCATGTCTAGAAGTTGGCGATGGAGGCAGAAATATTCTAGTCAACGACCAAGGCAATAACAAAAAATTCACCTTTGATAGTATTTTTCCAATTGATGGAAAACAAGAAGATGTCTTCCGTAATGTAGCGAAACCAATCATAGACTCTTGTTTAGCAGGGTATAACGGTACTATCTTTGCCTATGGTCAAACAGGATCTGGAAAAACTTTCACCATGCAAGGACCAGAGGAAAGCATTCAAGCTCAGTCAGGAGATATCAGACAACTTCGAGGAATCATGCCCCGAGTATTTGAGTATATATTCGATAGTATCCGAAAAGAACGGGAAGAGAAAGGAGCCACAGTTGATTATGTTGTCAAGTGTGCCTATTTACAAGTGTACAACGAAACCATCACCGATTTACTGACACCTTCTCAACACAATCTCAACATTCGTGAAGACACATTGAAAGGCGTCTACGTGGAAGACCTCACCGAAGAAATAGTAAAGCATCCTGAAGATTGTTATCGAGTGTTAAGGAAGGGAGTTGCCAATCGAACAGTTAGTGCAACCTCCATGAACCAAGAAAGTTCCCGTTCTCACGGTGTTTTTACTGTGATAATTGAAAGAAAAGAAGAGAAGCCAGACAATCTAGTCTCTAAGAGAGTGTCACGACTCAATTTGGTCGACTTGGCTGGTTCTGAACGACAAAAGTTGGCGAAAACCTCTGGACAAACGCTGAAAGAAGCAAGCAATATCAATCGATCTCTTTCTGTCTTGGGATACGTGATTATGGCCTTGGTAGATGCCTCCAATGGAAAAGAACGTCACATCAATTATAGAGATTCCAAATTAACGTTTCTATTGAAAGACTCGTTAGGAGGGAATGCGAAGACTTGCATGGTAGCCACAGTTAGCCCTAGTGACTTGAATCTTGGAGAAACCATTTCCACATTAAAATTCGCTCAGAGAGCCAAATATATACGCAACAAAGCATATGTCAATGAAGAGACTACTGGAAGTTTGGTGCAACTACAGGCAGAAGTCAGAAGACTGCAGGACTTTGTAAGACAGCTATTGGCAGAACGAGAAAATTGGGCGACTAGTAAGCCAGCGGCAGAACAAGAAAGAAATCCCAACGAGTTGGTTCAACTCATGAAAGAAAATGAAAGTGACAATAACTTGGATGAAGACAAGTCCTATGTCGACGAACGTTCCAGTCGAGATTCTTCCTTTATTCATTCCAATATGGAAGACACCGAAGAGCTTTCCAAACTACTTGCATGTGCAGAACAACGTCAGAGAGAAATTGCTGATGAAAAGCGATACATTGAAGCTCTATTGATAGAGTCACAAAATGAGAACAAGAAAAGAAAGGCCAACTTTGAACTGTTAGAGACTTCTTGGAAGAATTTGGCTGAAAGAATATCGGCAATGGAAGGCAATGAACTAGCACACTCTTTGACATTATCCAACACTTCTGAACAATATAATCAGCCTTCATCTGATTCTATTTTGGAACAAGAAGAAGCAGCTACAAGAAGACTTTCTGAGACATTTGATAAGTTGGCAGATGTTTTACAGACTATGCATAACGAGAATAAGCATATGAAAGAACAATTGGAACAAAAGGATGCATTGTTATACAACTTACAAACGGAGACTAAAACAAAGGACGTTCACAAAGAACAAAATAATAAAGAAGTCAACAGCAGTTTCTTAGCTATCCACGGCGATTCACCTGTGTTGAATCGTCTCCGCAAAAAGATTGCGGATAGTCAAGAAAGCTCAGGTTTCCAGAAGAAAGAACTTGTAGATGAAAGTCAGCTGGACTATCGTGAGCTCGCTCAGGTGGAATTCCTGAAAGAGCGTCTAGCAGAACTACTCCAAATAGAAGCTAAGCAAGGAGAGAACATGCAAAAGCTAAATGCGGAGAAGGTAAGTGAAGGGCACGTTCTTCTTATGTTTCTAGTTTGGTAAATATCGTTGTCCAGGCTGCCTTGGAAAAGAGTGTTGAGAAACTCAAGGCAGAAGTGAATTTCTTGACTGAAGAATTGCAAGCCGAGAAGGAAAATGCGCAACTATTGAGGGAACAGTTTGCGGAAAGAGAGCGTAACACTGAGCAATCGAAAGATGAGTCTACACAAATGGAAGAGAAGATTCAACACTTGCAAAGCAAAGTTCGTTCACTGCAGACATATCGAGTGCAACTGCAGCGTTTGGTAGACCAACAATCTGAAGAAATCAAAAGTCTTAGGATGCGAGCACAGAACGCCTGGGACGAACTTATTCATGCCAGACAAGATTTTGAAAGCCAAGAGAGACTTCGAAGTGATCGATTAGAAAAGTTATTTGCAGAACTAGCCAAGCATCAAAGACAAGAGGCAGGAAGAAATGATCAAAAAGCAGCGGCCTATGCTATCAAAGAACAGATGAAGCAAAATTTGCAAACGATAAGCAACGGGAAGGAGGCAAATAATATTCCACCTTTAGAACCTCTCATGAATAAGGCTTTGGATTTTCTTCTGAAACAAGCATCCCAACCAAAGATTGCTTCATCATAAGGAGAAACAGTTTGTTACGACGCAATTTTATCTTAGCCTTGATTGATATACAGGAAGGCTTACAATTTTCCATTCTGTTCATTGGTATTTCCTTATATCTATATATAAATAAATGTGTTTTCGGATATGATTGAAACATGAATATGTTGAAGTGATAAAAACAGAACAAACCGTTTCATGACTACTTTGAGTGTCGAAACTCTCAATTTCTCTCGCAGTCATATTTGGAAAAAAGGATGACGACCATTTCCTGTTGTAAAGGCCTTGTAAGACTTGCGCCAGATGGACAAATACTCATGTAGACATGAGAGAACAGTGTGAAAACAAAATTTTCAAAGTCTATTCACATCAATTCTTTTATCCTCAACTCAGTATTCATTTGTTTTCATTATCATATAAATATGATATGGTCTCAAAATAACAACATAAACTATTGATTCAGCCAACTTGAAATCTATTCTGTATTACCAACTTTGGTCAAGTTCCAAACTTCGCTCCCTTCAAACATGTAATGATGTGCTCTCCAACTTGAATCAATTCATTATCAAGTTTGCTGCCGTGGGTCGGCGACTCTTTCGATCTTCTCGACTTCTTTGCCTCTTTTTCTGCAACAGTCGTTTAAAGGTATGTCACCCCGAAAACTTTTTACAGTCAGTAACCTTTTAGTTGAAAAGTTCTGTTTCACTACATGGCTAGTTTAACCAGCGCTCCAAACCTCTCCAACACAGCAAGTGTTCCGTCAAGAACAGCAACTGGACAAACTATTTCTTTGACACCTTCCCTGGTTGGACAACAATTTGTAAAAACTTACTATGATGTTCTCTCCAAGAAGCCTGAACATTTGTTCCGTTTCTACAAGGAAGACTCACAGTTCACTGTCGCAACAGGAGTTCTCGACAAAGCTACGTTACAAACTGCACAAGGCCAAGAACAAATTGGAAAGTTGGTGAAAAATATCCCGTTTGGTTCGTGTAACTACAAACTATCCAGTGTAGACGCACAAGGTTCTAGTAATGGTTCAATCGTGGTGCAAGTTACTGGCTACATCGCTCTTGAGGGTTCACCTTTGAGAAACTTTGCACAAACATTCATTTTGAATCCACAAGAGAAAGGCTTTTATGTTAGAAACGACATCCTTCATATGTTACAAGAGATGACTACCACACACAATCAGCCAATGAAGGAAAGTTCTCCAGACCTGAATTCAACCGGAGTCGACGTCACAAATAGGACTAACGCTCCGCATGTCACACAACGAGAGGCCAACGTAAGCTCTGTATCTTTGGCAGTTTCACAGGGTGACGCACCACGAAGTTTGCCGACTCAGGCACCCCAAAAATTGAGTTCGCCTACGGAAGCAAAAGAGCCTAAAAGTGATTCTTTACATGGAACAACACACGTTGAAAGTGTTCAGGGAAACGAGGACGATAAGTTGCAATCCAGCCAACAGAAGAAGAGCTGGGCATCTGTAGTAGGATCAAAACTCGCTCCTCCTAATAACGTGGTTCCCAATAACATAGGCAATCAGGTGAAACAGCGTATTTCTCCTACGCAGGATAATACGAATAGGGAAAAAGTTGCAGCAGATGAGAAAAAGGGAGAACGTCCCCGTGAGCGTTCAGGAGCTTCTGTTTATATCAGCAACTTTCCAAAACACCTCACGGAAGACATGCTTCAGGAGGAGTTTTCTCGATTCGGTAAAGTGTTGAATGTTGACTTGCATCTAGATCGTGGATTCGCTTTCGTCGATATGGAAGCAGTCGAAGATGTTGAGGCAGCGGTGGAATCTTGGAAAGGTGGGCCTCCGACAGCTGGTCCTTTAGCTGGAATGGATCTGACTGTCCAACAGAGGAAACCATTAGGAAGAGGAAGCCGAGGAGGAAGAGAAACTCGTGGCAGAGGATATGGAAGTGGTTCTAGAGGAGGTCGCAACTTTGGTAGTCGTACTGGTGGTAGAAGAGGAAACATTGTTGGTAGCGGAGAAGCTACTCGAAGTGGTGGAAGAGGAGGAGGAGGAGTGGGAGGCCGCTATGCAGCAAACAAGGCCTCCTACAATGAGAATGCTAGCCGTAGTTATGGGCGCGGAATTGAGGAAATAACTCAATAACAGAGTCACGTCATTACAGTGACGCTCAATGAAGGCAGAGAAGAGAGGAAGAGTCGAAGTGAAGAGCTACACTTTATACCGTGGGCAAGAAAATTATAAGTTCCTTCTCTCAGAAATAAAGGCGTCTTAGAAACTTCTTTTGATTGCATATTCTGTACATTCTTTTTTTTTTGGATTTTGGCCTGCAAATGGGGTTGATTCCACAAAAGGGATTTTGAACATGAGGGTGCGTGCTTCAGAGATTGGACATGGAAAAGAAAGGCCCTATGCCCCGAATTCGTTGAGCACTCTTCCACTCGGTCATTCTATCTTTGGCGTCAGTTTTTACATCATGCGACCCCGTTCCTGAAGGAAGACCAAGCAGCTGCAGCTACACTCACTCTTTCGGGTAGAAAAAAAACACTAAAGATATTTTCAGTTCATCATTCATTTGAAATAGTCCTACTTACAAAATAGTCTTCCGCGAAGCTCAGGAGGGCCTTTGTGTGGTTGTATCCTTGGTTTTATGCGTGCAAACTGAACTGGTGCTGACTTGAGTAGTGTTTTCTGCAGCTCTTCTTTCTACTTGAAGAGCATTTGGAGAAAGAATGTTTTGTGCTTTTCGTAGTTGGTCGCATAGCTCTTCAAGTGCTATTCATCTATTTCTTATATTTTTGGTTGTGGCCCTGTTATGTTTTCAGGTTGAAGGTACTTTTCCGCAAAACACCGAACAGAAACAAGGGAGAGAGTCAAGGAGGCCTTCACTGGCTGAGTTTCGTTCGAATTTGGAAGAGGAGATCGACGAACTGTGGACCACGAAGAGTGTCGATCCTTCCCATTATTTCTTGGGAATGCTTCCACCCCTGGTTTCAGATATGGAATACAAAGCAGTTCGAGGTTTGAAAACTGGTCCTTCTCCACCTTCGCCTTTACAGTTTGTTTCTGCTTCTTCAACGCCTAATCCTACAGCAACTCCGAACCCGTCAGGACCACCCGTCGTTCATTCGACTCCATCACCTTCGCCAGGAATGGCTTACTTATTTATCAAAATACTTTTAAGGTCCTTTGTGACAGAAGAAATTTCAAAGGAAATAGAGTTGAATCTCGCAGATGCTGCTAACGTTCCCATATCAAATCTAAGCCTTACCAATCTTCAAGCGGGTCCTATTTTGACATATGTGTTACAGGCAGAAAGGCAACTTGCGCCCTCCCTTGTCCAAAGCCTCACTTTCTATGTCAAAAGTGGTCAACTGGCAGCTTCTATAAATATTGGTCCCATTATTCTGGTTGATAATCCTATTGAATTTTCCGAGTCTGGGCAGTCAGTAAATGAGTCGCAAGTTGCACCAGCCTTGCGTTCAACTCCACTTCCTACAGCAGGATTTCATCGAGTTTTATATGAGGTTAGTGATGAAACAATTTTTGGAATGCCCACTAAATTTTTTATTAGATACGTTTCAACAACTTCACAACGAATATTTTTACGGCAGCAATCAACAACGATATTGAAGATGTACTCGCGGCACAGCTCTCCGGTATGAATGTTAGCGATATTCTTTTGACGAATTTATTCAACTGTTCGGGCCATCCTCCATACGTTCTTGCTGATTATATCACAGTATTTCCTTCGAATGAGACGAATGATGCAATTAACAAAATATATAAATTTGTCAATAGCGGCGCTATGCAGAATATAACTCACTTGGATGTCATTATGATTAAAATGCCAAAAACAATGGAGAGTCTCTTACAGACGAGTTCAAGTCCACAACCTGTAAGCGCAATTATAGGTGGCACAGTAGGAGGCGTCATTGGAGTTCTAATTATCATAGGATTGATACTGTTTGTATTTTATTTAAGAAAGAGAGGACGAAAGAAATTTGTAAGAGAAGAGAGTGACTCGACCTTTGAAAAATTTGGCGGATTTCCAATCACGCCACTACCTGCTTGGTTAGGTGACTCAGATTCACCTGGAGTGGATGTTAGTAATGGATATCATAAGTTTGTGGGCCACAGTTTCTTTCATACGGTACACAAAATTGATGAAGACTTGGATACGATGCACAGTTCAAATGGTAGTTGGGTAGCTGGTATGAAATGGGAAGGAACGACTGCATTGGATTCCGAAAGAAATCTCCCCAATGTCAATATTGTGGTTGGAAATGGCAGTAATGAAAAGTTGGATGTGTTAGAGAAAGATTTGACGCTACAGCGTTCAAGCGATTTCACAAGTTGGAGTCCTAATAGCACGAAAGATACAAAACATGATGCTCCTTGGGAAATACCGTTTGAAGAGTTAACTCTGATGCAGTGTATCGGTGTTGGTGGATTTGGTATTGTCTATTCTGGTCTTTGGCATGGAACAGATGTGGCAGTAAAGAAGTTGCTAGACCAAGACTTGACTGAAAACCAGATAGAAGAGTTCAGGGCTGAAGCAAAAATGATGGCGAGGTATTTTTGTTTCCTGATATTTTTGTAATAATCTTACACTTAATTGCGTAGACTTCGACATCCCAACATAGTTCTTTTTTTGGGAGCCACGACTTGCCCTCCTAACTTGAGCATTGTAACGGAACTGATGACGCTAGGCAGCTTGTATAAGGTCTTGCATGGTTCTACAAAGGTGCATCGTTATGACGATGAGAACAATGATTACGCGTCAGGTAGTAGTAGTTCTCAAAGCAGGAACTTGCCACTTTCTTGGCGACAACGAGTTTTCATGTGCATTGATGCCGCCAGAGGTTTGAATTATTTGCATCAGCATCATCCACCAATTGTACATCGTGATTTGAAAAGCTTAAATCTGCTTGTTTCGGAAAATCTCACTGTGAAAGTAAGTGACTTTGGTTTATCTAGAGTAAGGAATAGGACCTTTTTGACAAGTCGTCACTGTGGAGGTACTCCTGAATGGTATGACATTATTTCAATTAATTTTGACAAAAAACTAAATAATTACTATGTATATAAAGGACGGCACCTGAAGTTCTGCGTAGTGAACAACACAATGAGAAGGCAGATGTTTACTCGTTTGGGGTTATCATGTGGGAAATGATCACACGCAAAGTTCCATTCGAAGGTATGACGTCTATGCAGATTATTGCTGCAGTTGGATTCAGAAAACAGAAGTTGCCTCCTCCTGTGATACCGAATCCTTTACCTCCGTCGTTATCTGGGATGGATAATTATGTTGAAGTTATGGAAAGTTGCTTTTCAGAACCAGACAAGAGGCCTTCCATGTCTCATATTCTTTCTGAGCTTTGCAAGATAGTCCAATCAGGTAACGAATATTCAACAAACCAGCCACCATTGCGGAAAAACTTTAGTTCATCGTTAGCAGAAGTAGCGAAAACCTCATCACCTTCCCTCAGAAGAATATTGACAGACAATAGCTATGACGATATGAAGCAACCCACACAAGCATCGACAACTGCATCAGTTCAGAGACCGATCCAGAAGGGCCCTAAAGATTGGATCCAACTTGCTCCTTTGGATTTTTCAGAGCTAGAATTCTGACAAAAAAAATACTTGAACTACTTGTGTAGAGCTCCCTTTGAATATAATTATTTTATCTTTTGAAATGAAGTTCTGATGAAATAGTTCTTCCGTTACTATGAAAACTGTCCTAGTTGCTCACTTTTTTAATAAACCTTTTATATGTGCTCGGAAAACTGTAGCAATGTTTTGGAAACAACATTAGATGGTACAATTCGATTGCTGAAAATTAGTCAACTGACCGATTGAGTTGGATCGTTGTCAAACATTGGCGACTTTCTCATCAGCAGGAAGACTAGTGTCGGAAGAAATCATATCTGAATCTCTCGTTTTTGAAGCCACTTCGAGGATTCCCTGTTGAAAACTTTCGAAGTTGACCTTCTCACTGTTTCCTGTACTCTCTGCTTGTACAGCTTCTTCCGTTGCAGGTTCTTCAAACCCACTCTTTGAGGAGCTCGTTTCACTAGTTTGAAGATCTGTCGTCGCTTGATTAGAAAAGTTGACGCCTGCAGAGTCGATAACCTTATCATCACTTGCTTGTGTTTCCCGTTCATTCTGATAGGTTTGCCGACTTTCGAAGAATCCTAATTGTTGTTATGATACTGTCCGACAATAATTGTTTGAAGTTCTATACCTGATTGTGTAGGATCTTTTTGCTTACTAGTAGTTGTAGCAGAGAATGGATTGATTGTCGATGTACAAAGATACAGACAAACAAGGAGAAGTAGCGAGGTTACGAGGATTTTCTTAAATTTTCCTCTTTGTTGCAGGATAGCATGGTGAAACATTTCGTAGAGAACAAGCAAAAACGAGGTTTCCGCCTTCTCAAAAGAGTCGTTCTTAAATGTCTTCTCGTTGGCGCCAAAATAGAAGCATTTTTTTTGATAACAGTTCAGTCCACAAGAACTACAACGCAAGAAATTCGTCATTCTCGAAATTACCGTTTCTTATTGTCTGTGAATATGTAATACACAAGTCGTGACTTGAATCCACCGGTTATCTATTGGAATAGACAATACATTGATGTTTCTGTTAAAAACAGTTTTCGAGTTGTAAAGAGCAAGCCAATGAAATCTCCTCGTTTAATGTGAAACATACAAAGATGACAAAAAAACAACACTCATTATACTAATGCTGCAAGGACAAAACGCTAATGGCAAATTTATAGTTTATCATAGTAATTATCGATACCAGGAATTTCTTCCTTCAGGCCTTTTCGCTTTCGAATGCCTTTTACAATTTCAGATACTTTCTCTGCTGGATCCCGAGGGTCGCCATTAACCAATTGCCAATGATCAAACACACACTGAGGAAACGCTTGTCCAGAAGTTGCAGAACGTAAATCAGCTGTAAAACCAAACGATTCTGAAACGGGAAGATATGCCTTGACATTAAAAAGTGGGGTGCCTGGTCTCTGGGCTTCCTCAAAGACATGACCTCTCTTCCTATTCAGGACTCCGTAAATGGCGCCAACAGCCTGTTCTGGGCACTGAATTTCGACTAAATAAACAGGCTCTAATAATCGTGGCTCTGCCATCAATTGGGCACCATAATAACATCTTCTTGCGGTCGGAATGATTTGACCACCACCACGATGAATAGCATCGGAGTGAAGAGTGACATCCAAGAAGTTGAAGGAAATATTTCGCATATTCTCTTCACAAATGGCTCCTTCCTTTGTCGCATGTTGAAATGCCGCTATACACGAGTCCTTGATTTCATTCAAGTATTGAACTGCCTTGGTTCGGTCCATTAGCAAATTAGGACCAGTAGTTTCCGGTCCAAAAGCCCATATCTTTCGTGCAGCATCTTCTTCCATACCGAATTCGTCTCTCAATAACTTTGCTCGTTGCTTGGGATCGTCTCTTGGTCCCACTTTGCCTTCCTCGATAGCCTCTGCAAGTCCTTCTGGAAGAGGTTCCGCATATACATACAAACGATTGTGCTTGTTCGGTGATTTACTTAAACAAACTGCCGTTTCCTCCGGATTAGGTCGACCAACAACTGTTTCTCTGAATGAAACTACCGGTTGTGATACTCTAATTTCAGCTCCATTCATGTATTCTTCTTGAAGATCCTTTAAACAAATTTCCAAATGCAACTCTCCAGCCCCAGCAATAATATGTTCACCGGATTCCTCGATAATACACTCAACCAAAGGATCTGACTTTGAAAGTCTCTTAAGACCCTCTACCAGCTTTGGCAAGTCACTTGGATTCTTAGGTTCCACAGCGACACGTACAACAGGAGAAACGGAATATTTCATATTCTTTAAGGGGAAGGCTTCTTCCAAATCTGTTATGGTACCAGATTTGACCAAATATTGATCAAGTCCTACCAAGCCGACTGTGTTTCCACAGGGAACTGATTCTACAGCTTCAGTTTTTCTACCCATCATCAAAAGAGTTCTCTGAATGCTCTTTGAGAACAAATCTTTCTTCGTTCCTGGTTCATAATTTGGACCCAATATGCGTACCTAACACATAGTAAGCACCAAATGAAAACTGTATCGACACAATCAACTTGCCTTCATTCCAGTCTTCACAGTTCCTGAAAAAACTCGTCCAAATGCAACAAATCGTCCTTTGTCTGTTGCAGGAACCATCTTTGAAATGTAGACCATCAAAGGACCGTTAGGATCACAGTTACGAATGGCAGTTGCTGCAGCATCATCCATAGGGCCCTCATAAAGATTCTCAACTCTGTATTTCTGGGCTACTGCAGGAGAAGGCAAATGCATAACCATCATTTCTAACAGTGCACCATCGGCTGGAAGCCATTTCTGCAAAACTCTTTTCATTAATTGTTTCTGACGCAACTGCTTGTCTTCCGAAGTCAACTTGATACCTAAACCTTGGAGAAGTTTGTCAAGATCATCAACCTTGTCTGACATTGCAAGATCGATTATCTTCTTGATTGGTTTTATAACAAACTCGTTGAAGCCTCTTTCTGCTCCAGCTTGTTCTCTTTTAATCCATTTCTTTCCAGCCTTGTCGTAATAATTATTTCCCCACAATCTTTCTGTCATCTTTTGGACGTCAATGCCTAGCTTCTTAGCATACATACGAGCCATTCGAGGAAGAGTGAACGCCCAACCATGAAGACCTGCAGAGAACGCAACGGTTCCAGCTTCAGGGGAAACCTGAACATCACCAAGTTTTTCATCTTGATAAGTACTTATGATAACATTGGCGTTTTCGATGACCCTCAAGAAGTTTTGATACATATCTTCGGCGTCCAACTGCAGCTCGAGGAAGGCACGGTCCAGTTTGTTGATTGCAAGTACAGGTTTGATTCGTTCGGTTAGAGCTTGACGAAGAACTGTTTCTGTTTGGACGCAGACCCCCTCGACGCAATCAACTACTACCAAGGCACCGTCTGTGACTCTTAATGCCGCAGTAACTTCAGAAGAAAAGTCCACGTGTCCAGGAGAGTCAATCAAATTGATTAAGAAATCTCTTCCTTCCGAATCCTTTGGAAGATCCACATCTGCAGGTATGTGAAAGTACAAAGAAATACCGGTGGACTTGATAGTGATGCAACGTTCTTGTTCATCTGGGCGAGTGTCCGTCAAACGGGTGTCACCTGCAGCTTCTGTGGCAATAATGCCAGCAGCTGCCACAAGAGAGTCCGTCAAGGTAGATTTGCCGTGGTCCACGTGTGCAATAACTGACATATTGCGGATATTGTGTTTCTTTGTCATCTGGTGCCATAGCTCGTCTATAGTAAAGTTGACCTAGAACAAATGTTATCAGAAGGTACAAAATGTCTTTGTGACTTCGTACCATTTTCCTTGAAACAACTCAAGCCGCGAGAGAAGAAGACGGCGGTGGAACGAGGAATTCAATTGAATGAATGAGCACTTTGTGATCATGGGACGGCATTAGAAATGAATGATTGGCAAAGGAATGGCAGTCGAAGCAACTTGAGTTTGGAATTCAATTGTTGACAACCATAACAATGTCTCTCAACACATGTAGCAATTGCAGTGGAAAGACTTCGAGCTCAATCAGAAGGCTAATAGGTTTATGGTTTGAACAGTACTTGCAACTCAGGAACAAAGCCAATAGTATATTGACTGGACAGAAATTCCGTTGTTGTTGGAATAGAGTTTACTCTGTGTCAAACGACAAACAAACGACACTGTCTACTAGTTTTTCTCGGTACTGCTTTTTCATCTTGTACTAGTGCCAACATGTAACACTTGTAGAAACTTATGAATAGTGCAACACACACAGGCCCAAGTCTCTCAAGTGGTATTTAGCTGTATTGAATTCACTCAATTCCTGTCTTATAGATCAACTCAATATATGGAATTTGAAAATACAAGGATCAAAGGATGAAAACTTTTAACTTTATCTTCAACCATCTTCACTTGTAAACAAGGAGGGTCGCTTTAGCTCCGACTGAGTTTCGAGATGGTCTCCAATTACATTCCAGAAGTCGCAGGTGCAGGATGCTTAGAAGCAGCTTTCACACCTTCTCTGAAACCATTTTTGAATCGTCGCGGTAAATGTCTCAAATACCTCATTCGGCCAGTACCTGTAGTTCGCCTTCTCTTTGACTTCTCTGACCAGTTGACTTTGTTTGTTTTAGAACTCTTCAAAATATCCATACCAATGACACTTACACTTTCTCTTTTTGGCGGATGGATAGCCACAAGACGCACAACGCTTCTTCTGTAAATGATACGCCCTTCGCCCACATCGTATACATAAAACATGAGTTTTGTTATTCCTTTTACCAAAACTTGAAGTTCCTTTTGTCTAAATAGCAAGATCAGTAAACGCTATGGATAACCATATGGAATACTAAACCATTTTCTAAGTGGAACAACGACAACACAATTCACCACCGACTCGGGCAGAGAATAGCGACGACGCCCAACAATAAATTCGCAGAGGGGGAGATTGAGCATTTTGATTCGATTGACGTGTCTTAAGTATTATCGCTTTATTATCCCTGGCAGCAGCTCTTTCTTTACATCTTCGAGATTTTGCATGAAAACACCAAGGACCCTAGTATCCGGTGGATATGACCATAGTATTCGCTTTTGGGACTTGAAAACAGCGAAGCTTCTTAGAAATGTTCCTTTTCAGTCTTCACACATAAACCAAGTAAAATTCTCCATGGATGGAAGGCTTTTAGCTGTTTGTGGTAACCCAGCAGTGGAATTTTATGATATGAGAACCAATACAGAAAAAAGTGTGCATACCATTAACTTTCATAGTGACAACGTTACATGTTTGTCTTTTAAAGACAACGGTCCTTTCATAGCTACTTGTTCCGAAGATAAGACCGTAGGTTTATGGGACCTTCGAGTCACTTCGCCACTACACACTTGGAAGAGTTTGTACCCTTTCAGTTGTGTATGTTATGGAAGAGATGAATCAGAGATATTCACCTCGGATTATAGTGGTTCTGCAAGGATATGGGATATCACAACGCAGCAAGAGTCGGGTCGATTGAAGACTCGTGATTCTTCTATTCTCACAGGATTCCTGTATGAAAGAGCCCACTCACTCTTCGTCATGTTTGGGAGCTCTGGATTTGTATATATCAGTCTATTGAAACCAAAGAAAGAATCTTTTAATTGTCGAATTAGACGCCAGTATATATTTGGACAAGCCAACTATGAAGTTGATCAAGAATCAAAGGGATACTTTGAAAAGATAACCAAACTTCGCGCTACTAAGAGATATGTACTTAAGGCAAGTTTATCTGAGGAAGGTTTGCTTTTGGCAAATGCAAGTGAAGATGGCTATATCAAGTTATGGGGTGACATAAATAATCCTAACGCTTATGATGAAGGCAGGTGGCAACAAAATATCACTCTAGGTAGGCATCAAAAGTGGGTTTGGGATTGTCAGTTCCTCCATGGAACAAGATATTTAGTTTCTGCCTCTTCTGATAAGAAGGTTCTGTTATGGAATTGGGAAAAGCGACTCCTGCTACAAGAATTTTCAGGTCATGAGAAAGCAGTGACATCCGTAGATGTGAGCAATAGTTGAATACTCACTTTATATTGAGTGTGGCTAGTTTTGCTGTCCATAAATTCAATAAATGATGAGGACTTTTTTCGGGAAATTCCGATGTCCGCAAGGCTTTTTGTGTCACGAGAAAGATGATTGATCAGCAAGACGATGTATATTACTTTTCTTTTGGAGCCAATATGAGCCCTAGTGCCTTTGGTCCAAAAGCCAAAGGAAGATATGTTCAACGAAACTGTTTTCCAAAAGAAGCTTTTCCTGCAAAACTGTCAGGTTGGAAGTAGGTATGTCACTTATCTTTTGACGCTATTAACTTTGAGAGCAGGTTGGTGTTCAACTTGAGGGGCGTACCTGGAATTGAACCCGGTTTTGGTAATATAGTTCCCGACAATAATAGTTGTGTTCATGGTGTATGTTATTTATTGAAGCAAGAAGATTTTTTGAGGTTGAGACAGTCAGAGTTCACCTATGATGTCAAGTTACTTGAAGTTGAAGAATATAATCAGAGGAAAGTGATAGCAAATGTCTTCATTGTGACGGACAAGAAGCACTTGGAACCTTGTCCGAAATGCGCAATTCCTTCCAAACGTTATCGAGATTTGCTAGTCAGTGGTGCGAAACACTGGGGTCTCGATAGCGGATATATTGAATTTTTGGAAAGAACGCCTTATCAGAAGCCTACGATTTTCTCCAAGGCAATGTCTTTATTATTGTTTTGGTTTTTGTTTTATTTTCTTTCGTTTTTGGGAGTGCCTTTAAAGTTGCGAGGGCGTTTATTTCGTTCCATTGCTACTTGGCTTTGGAAGATTGTAGATTGGAAGAGAAAATGGTTTCACTCTCATTCTTACAACGAGGTTTTTTGGTAGAGGTAGTTAAGTCACTATTAAAGTTGCTTGGACATTTGATTTTCTAGCGGAAGTACTTTACTTCTTTTGTATCCCCTTAGAACGGCTTACTTTTCATTTGTTGTAAGCAACATGATGCTGAGCAAAGCATTCATTTATTAGTCAGTTAGATATCCCATATCGTAAGGAATTGGATATTATTTCGTTTATAAGGAGGTTGGACAGTAAACGTCGTCAAGAGTCATTTTCTCGACTATCATTTTATACCTTTCAAATGTTAGATGTAAACTATGGAATTCATAACAAGTATTTCTTTTTGAAAATCTTTGTGAAATTATGGTTATGATACATATAAGAAAATAGAATTCCATCAAGGGCGTTCGAGACAACTTTGGACTCGATCACTCAATTATTTCAAAATGAATCCTGTCGCATTTGTTTTGGGTCGTTGGTTGTTTGGTGGCTGTTGCTTTTGCAAGGCGACTCCTTTTCAACTTTCCCGTCCAGTCAACCATTTGTATCTATATTCAAATAGATATTCTCATAATTCAAGTAGGAGAGCTTCATTGGGTCGAAGAAACATATCTTTAGCACCCATAATCATGGCAGCTTATCGAGAAGAACCAAGCAACTTTATTGTAAAAAATAGATCAAGGTTTCTGAAATATTTTTCAGACACCAAAGATATCAGTTTGGCAACTAACATAGACGTCCTTGTTAAAGAAGACCTGGAAAAATATTTAGAATCTCAATCTTCCTCCTTAAGAGCTTGGCTTCATTCCAATTCTTTTGTCCCGTGCAAAGGAAAGGAGACGAACTGGATCGCTGTACCTTCCGAAAACTTTCCAGGAAAGATAGAAAAACTTGTGGTTGTTTTGGGTGACGGTAGCAGTTTTGGAGGTTGTCGTTGGATGGGATTTGCTTGTCTTCCTACTGGAGCCCCTGCAGGTTTATACAAGTTAGGATTTGTATCCGAGAAAGTAGTTGAACAAGGGTTCACATCAACACGTGCTGCCTTTGCTTGGGCCTTGGGTGCCTATACTTTTCCAATCTATAAAGGAACTAGCGGAGGAAAGGATAATTCTGTCGTTTCCGAGAGGACACCAGACCCTGCCTTTTTGCCAGTTCTTATATGGCCAAGTGATTGTGACAGAAGCCTAGTAGAATCTTGTGCTTCTGCAACTTTTTTGGTTCGAGATATGATTTCCACACCAGCAGAAGATATGGGGCCTGCTGCAGTCGAAAATACTGCTCGTCTTTTGGCTGAAGAATATCCAGGAGCTACTGTGCGTTCTGTCATTGATGAAGCTTTGATCAAGGAGAATTTCCCACAAATCTACATGGTTGGTCGCGGTGCTAGCAATAGGAATCGAGCTAGGCTTATTGAACTTGTTGCTGGGGAACCCAATCAACCAACTGTTTGTTTACTAGGAAAAGGAGTTTCATTTGATAGTGGTGGATTGGATATCAAATCCGCTTCAGGTATGAGATTGATGAAGAAAGATATGGGTGGAGCTGCTCATGCTCTGGGAGTTGCTTCAATGATATTGTCTTCCAAGTATGTTTTACAGACTGTATGGTTTGAAAACTCATATTTCCTTTAGACTTCCTATTCATTTGCGTGTTATTATTTCTGCAGTTGAAAATGCCGTAGATGGAGAATCCTATCGACCTGGTGATATTATAAAAGCGCGAAACGGTTTGACTACGGAGGTTTGCAACACGGATGCGGAAGGTCGTTTAATCCTTGCAGATGCTCTCGTGTATGGATGTGAATTTTCACCACAACTCATTGTTGACTTTGCAACGCTTACTGGTGCAGCAAGAGTAGCACTTGGGACAGATGTAGCAGTTTTCTTTAGTAATAATGATCAATTTGCAGAGAAACTTGGTGAAGCTGCTTTTCAAGTAGATGATCCCGTTTGGAGATTACCCTTATATTCTGGATATCGTTCACAACTGGACTCGAAACTTGCAGACTTGAAGAATATAGGTAAGCATCTCTATTGGTTGAATGAGAATTTTATGAAACGAATCATAATGACTTTTTAGGAGAAGGTAGTGCTGGAGGCTATGGAGGTGCTATTTTAGCAGCTTTGTATTTGAAAGAGTTTGTTTCTTGTTCTATTCCTTGGATTCATTTTGATATTATGGCGTATAACGTTGCTTCCAAACCTGGTAAACCAGAAGGTGGTGAAGCTATGGGAATGCGTGCCGTATTTCGTTTACTTCAAAGCAAATATGGAAGTGCAAGTCATCCAGGAATGATATAAGTGGTGGTAGATTGCTTTTTAACAGTACAAGTTGGTTTGAAGATACCATTCACCGTTCCAAGTTACGTTCCAAATAAATCAAGTTGAAAGGAGAAAGTTTGTGTGTATCGTAACAAAGTACTTATGAGAGTTGAGGATCTCAAGTTAATCTAAATAACACCATTGTCTCTTTTTCGTACTCTATAAAGAGTGTCCGTCTATAGAGTCATGAAGAAAGATTACAACATAGAGAAGAGAAACATCTATCTTTTAGCAATTCTTGAAAAGAACAAACAAGGATTGACTTGTTCCAGTGCCGAATGCTTTTGTCAACTGAAGAGGCAACTTCTATATTGTGCCGAGTGGACGAGTGGACAATCCTTTACAATAAGAGCTACTATTGACAAGGAGGTCTTTCATATTTCTCCAGTGATTTCCGCAACTCAGCTACAAAAGGCGCGTAACTTGTTTCAATTCTTTCCAATTTGTTTTTCAGAAATACTTACCAATTGTAGAGTCCTTTCTCTTTATTTCTTCTCTTGCTGTCTGAAATAGAACCGATATATTATACAATAAAATTTCCTTTTCTGTTTGTAATCTTGCTCTCTCAGAGTCGATTCTTGAAACTTCCTGTTTTAGTATCTCTGGAATATCAACAGTAAACACATAAACGCACACAAAGTGCAAGTTTTTGTACTCACCATAGTCGTCTCGAATCTTTTCGCTCTTCTCCATCGATTCAAAATGGCACACAGTCAATGCCTTTTCTGAGGAAAGCTTTCTCAATAGAAAAAGACGACGTATTGGATGGAACTTTGATGACTGTCGTTACAGCATAATTGTCGTGGATTTATTTATTCATAGTGGGAAGGTTATACAGACTCCATAATGTTGCATATTTTTCATAAAACTATAAATACTTTCTAGTGAAGATAAAGCATACAATTGCTAAAAAGGTAGTCTACAAATAGTTCAAACACTCCAAAATAGACCTACTTCATCAAAATTCTCGTCATTTTTCAACAGGATTCTTCCTCAATATTTATCAAACTGTCCAAAAAAACAGCTTGCAATCACCCGATGCAACTGGTATCGAATTCCTAATCAAATAATGGCTCTTTGTTCATTCCAATGTTCAATACAAACCGCAATTTAATAAGAACTCTTCATGTTGCTTTCTTATAGGGTGGAGTGAACGTTTGCCACTGTTTACAATCACTATCTGACAGCCACTATCACAGAATGTAAAATAGAGTGAATGATAAAATCTAACGCAATTCAAAGGATTCTCTGCAAGTAAGCGAGACTATTAGCATTGTCTATCCCTGAAAAACAATTTCATTCTGTGGTTTCCATATCGTTCAAAGCAACATTTCTCTGTGACATCATTTGAAATATCAATGTCCCATGTACAACTAGTCTCTTCTATCAAAAGCACGAAAATTTCATTATACAAATTGAAATGTCATCAAGATGATTTTATTATCTTTCATTGAATGACACAAAAGAATGCTGTTTACTTGATTGCCACATTTGTTATTCGACCAGAGCAAACCAGAAGCAACAGTAGTATGTTTCACTCCAAAGAACAGACAAGTATCTCCAAAAGGACATTGTGGTCCATACTTGTATAAAGACAATATATAAAATAAAAAACAGTCTCACGTTCACTGCTTTTTCACGGTTATAGCCATAAAGTCACATAAGCACCGTGGTTAGACAGAGCCTTTTCTCCTTTTGAGTATACTTCAGCGAAAGAACTGCCTTTCAGCAAAGTTATTTTCAAAGTGGCCTCAAGTTGGTTTACGTAGAATATATGAAATTCACTAAAACTTCACAAAAATGCACAACGCTTTCTTATCATTTGTGGTCCAAAAGTTGTCATTCCGTCGCCTTTCACTAACCTCTTGAGAATCATGAAGTATGTAAATTTTTCTACAAAGTTCCGAGTCAAAATGACCAATATACCTCCACCACCTTATGAAACTGTTCCTCTGGGAGTTGATCACTTTGCCTACAAACAACTCACCGTAGGAATACTTCGGGATGAGGAGTTGGAGTTTGTCACCATCGAGAAACTTTGGTTACCACTGGAACCAAGAATAAACGAGTTTCGTTGGTACGTACTGCAAACAGTTCTAAAAGATATTTTACATAAATACGGAAACACGAGATATCTGATATATTATTCATAGCCAATCACTGGTCCTTGATTTGATTCTTTGAGAAAACTAAAGAAAGATTGGATAGGGCACTGAAGAGTACGTTTCTCGGCAAACCATCCTGGAGAGTTAATCTAAATAGATGGTGTCCTTTTTGGTTCAGTTTCAACACCCATGAATTGTGGGATCCAAACAGCAAAAAGCCTTTGAGAGTACTTCATACTGACGAAACTTTATCAGATCTTTTGACTGAGCATATAAAGGCACCAAGAAGAGTCTTTTTCTTTTTAGAGGAGTTGAAAACCCAACGTCAGTGGAAGCCCAAGGTATGCAGATATCCGTGCTTCACTCTGTGGTATTATTCAAATCAGTTCCAATCAAAACAGGTTTCTTACAAAGTTCATAGTACACTTGAAACTACTAATACGAATCATCATACAAACTCTGACAAGCAAGCGGACGAAGAAAAAATGCTGATGACGATGGCCAACTGGGACAGCAACTTTGAGACAAAATGCCAAAGTGTTTCTTATGCGATTATTCCTTTTACTTGTCCAGTTCTAGTGCCAATATTTCTACCAGTTTATACTCTTCCTGGAATGAATTCTGGTGTCTTAGATACAATAAGATATGGGACAAGTTCTGGAAGCAGTTAGTTGCAGTATAACGAGTATTTGTGCCATTTGTTCCTTAAGGTTGACGTTATTAGTTGGCTTCTTTACATGAATAAAAGTATTCAATTTTGTGTTGCAATTGCACATTCGTTTCGTGCCTATCTCTCCACTATAAACGCTCTTTAAAACATTTATTCGAACTTGGTTTCTTCAAAGACGTTCTACTCTATACAAATCTCTTGAAAGAAAACTTTCAGTAACCAAATAATGAATGCCTTTATTAAGAAAACGAATTCCAAGAAGCAGCTTCTCTAGACTTATTGAAAAAAGTTAAAGTGCTGTTCTTAAATGAGATTTATGATTATTAGGATCTCAGTGGAATAACCTCTTTTATCTTTCCATTCTTGACAAGAAAAGAACCATTTCGGAATATCCCAGTTTGAAAGATTTCTGAAATGGTGTTGCTGAGCTTTGACAGTACCAAGTGGTACTTGTGGTTTGTTCGACGCAATATGGGTAGTATTATGGAATAAGATAAATCATGAAATACTACAACAGCGCACTAATCTAGAATTATCTGGTTGCTTTGCAATGGACTATGTTCGAACCTCCCAAGAGAAAAACGCTTTTCTCGAGAGCACCATTCAGTCACAAAGTAGACAAAACATTCTCCTTACAGCATTTGTCACTTTTTGATTCAGTTCCTTGACTTGTTAACGTCAAGTTGCGAATTCGTTACTCTATGCTTTGCGGTTCAATAGGACCTGAAATGTGCAAAGTAAGAATACCAAAGGAAACAAATGCAGTGTTTTCTCTGTAAAGTTTTAATGAAAAAGACGACAGAGTTACAAGTTTTCCCTGTGACTTCTCTCAAATATTGAAAAAGGTAATTTCTAATCACTCAGTCACATTTTAATATATCCCTAATCTAAACTTTGCAGTTGCTCGTGTGATTGCATGTATCTACACTGTAATCAAGATTCTGAAGAAAGTTGACGTTCCATTTTTCACAAGTTATGAATGCATTGTGACGACTAATACCACATCCTTTAGATTACCAACTCGAGTTACAAAGGGAACAGGAAGAAATCAAAAGGGCAACTTGTCCAAAACGCAATGCGCTTCCAAACCCCCAAGCAATGGCTCAAAGGTTACTTTGAGTATATATAAAGCTAGTACCTGGACTGACTCTCGATTCTGGTTCCCTCGGAGTTTCTCTGACGAACAAGACAGAAGCATCTGGAACAGTTCTATTAAAACTCTACTCCCATGAAAACTCTCAACGTTGGCTATTGTCCACATATATACTAAAACGCAACGCCACAACTCAAAGTTGGAAAAAAAATCTGTTGTACAACTTGGACACATATTAGCTGGTCAAGAACTGAAACAGTTATAAAACTTTATCTAATTCCCAGTCAACTAGCTCATAGATTGCAACTTTGGTGCTTTCAAGTCGGTCAACGCAAGGTTGAAAGCTGCCACCATCACCGGACGTCTGGCAAAGCAATCTTAGAAATATCTGGACCAGTGGATTGTGTTAATGTCTTTAGAAACTGTTTGCAATTTACAGGATTGTGAATATTTTGTTTCCAGATTCAAGAATTCTTAGACATATTAGTCAGTACGATTGGCAACTCTTCTGTGAAAATTTGACAATAAAACTCAAAGCAGATGGCAGCCCATGCAAAGACAACATATGACTTCCTTGTTTTTCTACATCTTTTCGAGTTCACTGTTTCTTTCCCATTTAGATTCTTCACAATTGTATGGATATATTCAATTTTATTGTTTGGAAGGCCAGGTCTGTGCAACTTGGTGGTGCATTGAATTTATTTGTAGTCTTTTCTAAAGTCTTCATTTCCCTTGTTTACAGCAACTCCTTGTTGAGATGTTTATATTTGAATTATTTCATTCCTAGTCGTGCACTTGAAACTCATTGTCATTTTACAGCAAGTCTGCAAATTTTTTATTCAATGCAATAGAAATTTGCTCTCATTGTAGTTTCTTTGGGCAATGGAGATCCATTTCTGAGAGACTGAAAAGAAGAAAACCAACCTTGAAAGTCTACCAAGAATCTATCAACTGGATAAAGCTCAAAGCGGATCCAAAGTTTATTGTGACTGGCGTGAAGAGTTATTTCTTGAGTTACGATAGGTTTGTTTCAACAGAGTCGAATGTTTCAAGACCAAATACTTTTAAACTGAGCGAGAAGAACAAATCACTATTTTTTAGTATTCCCAAACATTTCTATCTTCAGTTGTAAAACCTCATCAGCGAATGATTTACAACTAGATCATATTTGCTGACTACGCACAAGTAGAACTGCAGGAGCCAGTTTCTCTAGAATTTGCTTTGGACAATACTCAAAGGGAAAAGTAATTTCTTTGATATCGAAGATGCCTCAGATGTTATCTTTCATAAAGCAGTTTCTTATTGTACTCTTCGAGAAATAGATTAACAGGCTATTTACATTGCGTAAAAAGAAGAGACTTTTTCTCATTTTTAACATAGCATTGTAATTTGTATTCTACTCTCGTTATTTTAGTGAAGGACCATTTATCCTTGTTCGATGCTTTTCTTTGAACTCATATCCTCGATTGGGTATTAGGTTGTTGTTTACGAATCCATATAACTTGTTTTACTATCACAAATGTGGTAATAGAGTGGTAAAAGTGCTTTCGAGAAAAGATGAATAGAGTATAGACGATTGTAGTCTTTACCATAGTTGGTTCTGTCTTTAGCCAATATTTACAAAAATGAGTAGTCAACTATAGGCTCGAGAATTATCCAAATAAAAAGGGTGAGAAGAGACCGAGGCGATATGCTTTAAGGTAGACCAAAAGAAACGAGTTTCAGCTATTGAGCATATTATGTTGAACACTTTATGAATATTTACAATGTGACAAAGGATAATTCTGGGAAGTACAAGTGTCGTTTAGATTGACCATTATCTCTAAATCAAACCAAGGAGCCTCTTCAGTTTCATAGGGCATCGAGTTTTTTGTCAAGAAAGGATTACCGAAGGGTTGGGTGACCTGTTGGTAGACTTTGTATCTATGCACAATTGATGTCTATTTTAGATTAGAAAATAATTGTACAGAATCTCTTGTCGCTGTTACACGGAATTGCATCAACTTTCTGTGAAGCCGTTTGAATGGAAAGAGGAAACGAGTACAATCCTTAGAGAGCGATTTCTTTGCTCGATAATTATGAGAGGATCTAAACTTGCTTACGAAGGATAGAATACGAACAAGGGACTGTTTTGCAAAGCAACCAAATTATTATTGAATAATACTGAACAGTGAACGCCACAACTATTCAATAAAATGAATCTGATAAGAGGAAGAGTTTATGACTCTCTCGTTGATATAACGAGTCTATTTTTCAGTTCTATTCATCTTCTTCTAATCAAGAAACTGTTTCAAGACTAGTGCATAAACCCTTAAGCCAACCTACTTTGTCATGAGCATTTTCTATTCCCCTTTCAATGACGTACAAAGTGGTTTGAGCGGAAGATTTTTCTGTTCATAGTTTCTCAAAGAGCAACGTTCCATCGTTTCCCTGTTTATTATGAAACAACAGGACGATTGAGTAGCACCTAGAAATTTTCTGTTTTCCTCAGAACTGGACTTTATGGATCTGTTTCACACTTTGGAACAGTGTCTGACTAACTTCATTATGATTGGGTATTGAGAAGAGGAGTAACGGTAGGAGATATGCAGTTTTGAAGAAGTAAATATCGGACTGTACAAAAACCAAAAAGACGATGCTTCTTAATTAGGCTTTCTGATAGGGGCCACTTTCAACAAAAACAAGCAGTATTCTCACAGAGCTTGACGTATAGGTGTGAAGTTGATAATAAAGGATGACGTGAATATGTAGCCTACTTTTTGCAGACGGAAAAGACGTTCTTAACAAAGACAGTTATGAAAAATGGTCCATCGACACATAGCTAAAGACACTCTCCAAGCAAAAGTTTTTTTAGAGACACAACTACTTTCCTATACTCGATCAATAACAACTTGAGAGTCCAAAGTGAAGTCGCTAAAGCGGAAAACGCAAGAAAAACCCAAATATTCAAACGTCACTCCTGTTGGCACAGGAGTTTCTGCATGGCTCTTCTAAAATACCACAAACTTGTCAGTAAACACTACATTTTTAAAAAATTTCGTAGTCCTAACATGATTCGCAACCTTTGTAAAGAATTGTCAATACCGCAACTGCGGAGAAAGTCTGTTGTAACTCCATCTAAGTCTCCTAATTGTATGAACGAAATTTTGGGCAAACAATGTACAACTTCTTGTTCGGAAAGACCACAACGTTCTCTTAAAAAAGTATTCCAATCAAATGAAGAACTCATAGAACTGGATGCAACATTTTCTTCTCTTCTCGTATCTTCCACTTGCATCATATTCATATCCATACTTGGACGAGTACTTCTTCTTTCCATCATTCCACTATTCCTTTCAGGTTCTTCAAGTGGAATACGCCTTAACAAATCTACAAACGAATTGCTCAACAAATCAGAAAGTGGTTTCAGTTGTTCCAACCATCCAGGATTGTCTGCAAACACTCTTTCAAGTTCTTCACTAGCCTTGCGACCTAAAAAGGTTCGCAAAGATGTTGTTGAACATACTACAACTTGACAATGAGGAGGTATCCTCAACCACTCTTTTCGTATATTCTGTGGTTGTCTCTCAGAGTTGATAGAACTGTAAACAATATTATTATTATTGTCTTCATAATAAACTCCACTATTCAATATCCAATTCTGATTATTACGAAATTGTTTGGAAACTTCTTCAGTATACTTGTCGCTTACAATCAACTGAATGGCTGTTAAATCATTCTGCACCAATTCAAGCTGTGACGCCACTGGATGTAAAAATTTGGCAACTTCTGCCTTAATCATTGAGCATCCAACACCAGAACTTGAAAACACTTCAATGCAATACCTATCAAATATACTCTGTCTTTAGTGGTTTCAGTCTCCATAGGCGTTTGCTCTGAAGAAGATTCATCTTGAATAACAAGGACAGAATTGTCTTTCATATCTGTTACTCGAATAAGAACATCAAGTCTGTCGAATGAAACCAAATATTCCATCTTTTGATAAACACTTTTCAAAAAGTGTTTTCCAAGTGTGAAGAGTTTCTTCGCTACAACTATTGGTTCCAATCACTGTCGAAGCAAATGCTGAAACATACTTGAGAATAGGATCCATCTTGAAGCTGCTAACGGTTTACTAGATTCTATTGATAGTCTTCTGTAAGACTATGTCGAAATATACTCAATTCTCCTAGTTTGGAACAGAAACACCATCGAACATAAAGAGTAAATATAGTCGCACATTTGAAACTACCACTTGTCGACGAAAACGAAATTCAAATAAAACGAATAGGAGCGAATTTTCGATAGTAGCTTTTGATGTCCTTCAAGACAGTCTTTCGACAGACCAACTTGAACAATATTTCTCCAGCTTGGCTAAGAATTGTTTGTACGTCTTTGTCTTGTTCATTGCTCGAACAGTTCAGATAACAAACACCAAAATGTTTCGCAATGTCCAAGACATTATTTAGAATGACTCAAAAGTATCAAACGGAGTATCTCTCATTGAAATACAAAATTCTAAAATAAGGACAAAAAGCATAGAAGAAACAGAAATCCTTGATTCTGTTATCATACGAGAGAGAGTTACTGTCAGAGAACGACTTGGAATCATTTTCTCCATTTTCCTTTCTTATCTCAACCTCTGAAAGATAACAAAAACTATTTCAACTTTCACATCTATCAATCAATAATATACTAACGAATACAATTGCATACACTTGTTTAAAGAACCAATGGTGTCCTTTACAATGACTAGGAGAAGTACTTTTAAAACTGACTAGTTCTTGTTCTCCATATTTGGTATCAAAGACTTTACAGTTTCTTCAGAAAAAGACCCCAAACGAAGAACATTGAATATTATTCGAGAAAGGCGTAGCATCTTCTTGTCTACTAGTTGTCGAGTCCGACCTCCCTGCAGAAATAAAAAGTGCAAAAGAAACAGCTAAAAAGTTCACTAAAACTCCTAAAAAGGAACGATAAACATTAAACATTCTAATGACTTTGTCAGACTTTATCCAATCTTGAAACATCGAAAAATTTCTCAGTTTTCATGTTCCAAATTTCGTCAATAAACAAATACAAATAACGTTTCTTTAGGACTGTTAATCTATTTGAAGCCATTCTTCTGGACAATCAAAGCAAAAACTTGAGGAAATCAGGGCCAATTGGAAATCTACCAAGTGCTTCATTGCCCATCCGTTCTAAAAGTGTAGTCTGAAAGTGAATCCCGTGAGGAACTTGGAGAGAATTGAACACTACATATAAAGTCTCGTTGAGTAGAGCATCTAGAGAAATTTTCCTATTTTCTTTACTATTCCAATCTCAGACAGGCCAACTCATTTTCAAAAGTTGCAAACGTTTGGAGGTGTTGGCCAATCGTGCTTTCCACTTCCACGCATTCGGAATGCGTAAGGCAAAGTTGGTTATTCCACACTAGATAAGCCTTTGATGTCGCAAACACAAGATGCGTAAAAAGCAATCGAATCTTGCAACTTGCGGACTTTCAGTTGACAAGGGAATATTTGATTCTTCTAGTATGAATGCCTTTCAATCTTTCAATATTGCTATCCATGCCCAAACACAGAAAATGTTTTGTAACGATTATCCTCCATAAAAGACAATCTAATGTTCTATTTGAGTCTATTCTGAATACTTTTTGTGCTAACAAACGAAAGCAACCCACTGAGCACAACACAAACGAATTGACTGCTCATTCTTTTACAAATTTTATTTTGGGGCGGCGATGACGTCTTCAGGTGAAAAGTGGGTTACCGACGACACGTTCAAGCCTATTGTGGTAGACCGCGAAAATGACGTGTTGTTTGTGACAAGAAACCTGTTTCAGCTTCATAAAAACCGAAGACAGCTGAGGGCTGAGACAACTGACCTCAACTACCGGTTGACGGTCCCCTTTGCGCCCCACTTATTTGGCTCCGGCAAAACGACGTTTTGCCTAAGCTATTTGGAGTTGGTGCAGAGGTTTCGTGAAACTTCCCTGTCGTCTTTTGCTTCAGACGCTTCCAGGAAAGAGTTTTTGGACAAGTTACATGAAGCCGTTTTACTTTATGTGGATTTGACAGAGCTCAAACCCATCAATCCCATTGAAGAAAAGCGCAACCTGGAGTGGGCTGTTCATTATTTGCTGTTCAAGTCTGCCTGTCTGAAATCGGGTCAAGGACAACCAGATCCTGATGAGTGTTACAACGTCCTGAAACTTAGGACTACCGTGTTAGTGAAGAGAATTCGTGAAGTCTTAAACATGCGGATTAATCAGTTTCTTCTTGTTGCTTTTGATGAAGTTGGTGTGTTGGATTCAAGAGGAAATTTTTTTGATCTAGAAGTGAATGACGAGGGTAGAGTTCGTTCGTACTACGACTTTTTTGGTACTGTTCGGAGACTCTGTAAACAAGACAATGTATTCTTTATTGTTGTTGGGAAAAGCAAAGGTTTAAGTATTAAGAATTATACAGCTTCAGTATCAAAGGTTTTATTGCATTTTATTTCTTTATCACCGTTAAACTCGTCCAGTATCGTTGAATTCCTTGAAAAAAGTCACCTCAAAGTACAGACTCAATCTCGAGTTTGTGATATTCTATGTAGTCCTTCTTTTTCAGTAAATGAGTTGGCAGAGGCACTATTGGAGTGTACAGGTGGAGTTCCTGGTTTGCTTACTCGTGCAGTGAATATGCTTTTGAATTATGTACAAACAAGAGGACAGTCTTTTGGGTCGAAAGATGAATGTCTATCGTGTATGAAGGAGGATGGTTTTAGAACAGTTTGCTCTGAGCCGTTTGTAACACGTATATCAACTTTGGATGAGGATAGAAGAAGTGTACTTGATATGCTACTAATGATGGCACTGTATCGTATACCCTTTAAAGCGGACGATGAACTCAACTCGGAGTCTTATTTATTTGATGCTGTTACTGAAATGGGATTCTATCGATATCCTATTGACGATAATACTTTCCAAGTTCTGTTTCCAAAAGTGTTTATTAGAAATCTCAAAAACGCATCATCTTTCTCTTTATTAGAGAAGATACTTTTGGGATCACTTAATATGGAGCCAGTGGATTGTTTCTTTTCATCCAATTGTCGTGTATTTGAAGGAATTGTTGCTATACGACTTGTTTTGATGCTATCGTCAACAGTACGAAATGAGTTTAGAGAGTTGTTGGGTAGATTATCTGCCACATGGAAAGAAATGAAACTTCCTATCCATGGACCTTCACCTCTTCATTACATGATGTCGGTTAGTCGTGTTAAAAAAAGAAGAAGTAAATCAAACAAGGAAGAGAAAACATTTGGATGTAATGAATGGAACGAGATTATTCACAAAGCACTTTGTTTTGACAGAGTTTATATTCCAAAGGAAGCGAATTCTTATAGTCCTGATATCATGTTCAAATTACAATCTCCCGATGACTCCAACGTTCTTATGGTGGGAGTTGCTTGTAAAGGTCGTTGGAAGTCGGAAGGAATTGGCTGGTCAGATATTATTGAAGAAGCTAAGAAATTTCTTGATCCTGTTTCTAATCAAGTTTTATCCCAAGCATTGGAATTTTATCATTGTATGCTTATTATAGTTAGTACAAAATTAGCACTCAATGTTGCAAGCGAGTTGGGTAATCAGAGTCGATGTTATACGAGTGGAATGCTTATTGGAGGGAATTCTTTTCCAATTCCTCCTAATTGTGAACTTGTTGTTCTTTGTGAAAGAGATGTAGAAATGCTCATTGACAGAGAAATACTGAATGGACTAGAAAGAGCATTCTCTACCAGCGATATTCCTCCTTTCGGGGATTCAGGATTCAACTTACTTCGAAGAGCCCGTGACAGTTTCATGAGTTTGCAATAAAGTTGGAATTCTTACAATTCAAGTGTTCGTTCGATAATTGGCTCTGCAAGATGTGAATGAAATATGTTTGAAAACATTTTATAAGACATACTAGTTATATTCCATAACATGGGTTATTATCATGTCAATAGTTTACTACAAGTTGTATAATTGCTTGCATCTCTTTTGGTTTTTCACTGAATCTTCAAGTACATGTTTTTAAAATGAACTGATTGTCTACTCCAGTATTACTAGAGGAATACCGTTGTCTTGTTGGAATACTGTTGACTTGATGTTACCAGGAAATATAATACCAGCGACCATATTGTATTAACTTTTGAAATTCAGTTTTACTGGTGTCCAGCTCATGTAACGAACAAGAAAGTCTAGTTGACAACTCTAGAATTAACTTGTTGTCACTTTCCGAGTTTTCCTTGATTGGACCCATAAAACCACGAAGAACATGTTGGAAGTGAGATATAGTTGAATCCAATCTTGAAGACATTCTGTGAAATGGTAAACAGAAAAGCAAAGAGAGCTTAGTTCTTTCTCATGAACCACAAAGACATTGAATTTGTGACAGTACATAACGAGTACATAAGTAAACAACAATGAAATTGTACAATTGCACTACTAAACTCGTTTAAGAGTTCTTCGACAAAGTACGATAAAATAGTACAAAAATAATGGAAAATTAGGAAAATTGACTTTCTTTACAAACGAATTGAACCTTTCGAATAATTCTCTCATAAACAAACCAATATGGATCCAAACAGCAATTAGATGCTATTTCTAAATATTTTTGGAAAGAGATAAAACCATTTCTTGCACTGTTGAAATTCCAATACTTCTCGAATGTGGATTATCCGTAGACTTGAAAGCACTCCTTAAACTCGACAAAATATCTTTACCAATAAAGTTTTCTACATCGGATTCAGAAAGAATGATCAATTCACAGTTAAGAGGAATCGTGAAAACTCCTGCTACTCTATCGCCACAGGAATAACAATGACTAGAATGATTCAAGTCAGTTGCTACATTAGTCGATAGCTTAGTACTCATGATGACCAACATGCAATGAAATGTAGGATGAATAGTCAAGACTTGATCATGAACTGGTTGCAAAAACTTGCAAGCTTCATCCACTATTTCATTCCATCTAATACCATTTGAACTCCATTGTCCTTTACAGGCAATACCCACAATCAAATTCTGTTCGCTCGTACTTCCGTGTAACTTGAATAATATATCTGGACTACGAGATGTTGGCTCAAATGGAATATATATCTTTTCGAATTCTAACATTTCTTCCACAATTTTTTTCCAGTCATTGATACCGAATGTCGTTCTCTCTATTTCTGATGTAGATCTAGTATAATGTATAGATTTCATATAGTAAGCAGTAGATTCAGAGGAAAACTTTAAATTCATCTCATTCCAAATAGAAGACAACTGACCAAGAGTAGAAAACATCAAACTGTCTGTCGGGTGATAACAAAAATGTAAATGTAAATAAAACATTGTGGCAACGAGACCTTCGAAAACTCGACATTTTGATTCATAAAAGAATTCCACAGGCTGTGACTTGAGGGTTTGTAATAGCAACCATTCCAATCTATCGTTCTTTACACTTTGCTCAATATATCCAATCAGTAACTTGGGAATCAACACTTCATAAAGTTCTTGGTGGTTTTCATCTACAATCAACCGACGATAAAAGCACATATCTGTTACTAGATCAAACAGAAATACAGCACAAGTAGAGCTAAGATGCACAAGCTCATCCAACTCAAACCGAATACGATATAATGCCAACAAAGTAAGCATTTTTAACAAACGTTGACGCGTCTCACTAAGACTACTCAAACGAGGCAACAATGGATCAACACAATAATTTGTTGCTATGGAATCATTCATTATCATCCAAAAGCTTTCTTTAGATAATAACAAGTGGTCTTGTGATAATTTACAATGCAAAAGGTAGTTGATTGCTTTCACAAGTAAACCAGGAACACCACCAGTAAGTTCTAGTAACAATTCTGCAAGTTCATTGGTTGAAAAGTGTTGATGACAAAGGATTTGTGAAACTTTAGGACTCCCAGTAAACATAGAAGAAGAACTTTTCTCCAAATGTTCAATGATGCTATGCTTTTCAAGTGGTGAAAGAGGAATAAACGTCAACTCAACCCTGGATACTGAAATTGCGTAATTACGTATATTTAAGCCTTCACTTTTTCCAACAACAATAAAGAATACATTGTCCTCTAGACAAAGTTCCCAAAGAATACGAAAGAAGTCGTTGTACGGACGAACTCTACCGTCATTCACTTCTAGATCAAAATATTGTCCTCTTGAATCCAACATACCAATTTCATCAAAGGCAACAAGAAGAAACTGATCAGAAGAAATACCCAAAATCTTCCGCAGCTCAGGAAGTAAAAATTGTGGATAGATAGAAATCTGTTTGTAGGCGTCTTCAGGTTTCATAAACGACAAACCGACCTGAATACAAGCAGATCGGTATAATAAGTAGTAGACAGCCCACTTCAGGTTTCGCCTTTCTTCAATGGGATTGGTGGGTTTGAGCTCTGTCAAATCCACATAAAGTAAAACGGCTTCATGTAACTTGTCCAAAAAGGATCTCCTGCGGTCTTTTTCACAATCACTTATGTTCTCAGGTCCTATTAGTGCTCTTTCACCCATGCTCTTCAGGAGTTCTAAATAACTTGTTACGAAACGTGTCTTTCCACTTCCAAAGAGATGTGGGGCGAAAGGAATGACTGGTTTAAAAGAACGCTCTAGTTCCCGGCGAACCTGCAACACGTACAACTGTCCAGTTGTTAAAACCACGTCTTGCTCTCTATCGACTACAACAGTGTCATACATATCTCGTCGTTGGAAAACACTCAACATAGTGGACGAGGTGTTGAAAATGAGTCAGAAAAATGCCAACGCGAATTTTCCCGATGACGACGAAAATAGCTTTTCTTCTTCAAACTATTTCTATAGAACGAACTTCTTTCTTATTTATATTCTCAAACAATGATGGAACATATTTCATATTGAAATGTAAATTTGAAGAAAAAGCGTTGCCTAGTGTTTTGTTATATACTGAGCATTATAACTTCTACCCCATTCATCACAATGGTAGTTTCAGTTTGAAGGTTCCTTTTCTTCGTAAGCTCTATAATAAAAAGAGTATATATGCTATAAAAACAGGAAGAAAGGAAAAGTTCTTCTAAATCTATTTCTTAGAAAATTGGATTGCAATTCATTCTCCCAAAAATACTCCTTATTCACAATGCAACAATACTTCACACTGTAAATGTCATTCACTACTCGATTTCTGTTGTTTTGTTCGATGTGGTGTCGTCATACATTTGTAGTGAATGTAAACAGTTTGATTGTTCTCGTAAACATTAGGAAACTTTTCTTTAGGGTGTCAAGGGAACAAGATAGTGCGACAAGTGGAACATAGCTAAATTTCAACTTTAGCTTGGTTCACTTCTTGTGCAAGTAATTTGGAAGTATATTTTGAAGATATCTCATTCAGTTGTTGCTTTTCCTCTATTCTTTCACTATATGACTGCTTTACTAGAGCAGACAAGATTGAAAGTAACACTTGACAACTCAATTGGTTTCTCTACTATTCAAGTGCTCTTAGTTTTTCCAGAATTGTCAGTGTTTGACTGTTGATATTTGGAGCGTAACCTTTTTGAAATTTTCCAGACTTTTTCAATGTGTATAGAGAGTAATGGAAATTAGAGTATATGTTACTGACTGTTGCTGAATTGCTGCATTTGTCAAGGTCCATTCATGGAATGCTGTCTGCACAGGTATTTATTATGTGAGCCCTAATGATATCATGTCATTGAGAGTTTTCCTACACAGAACTTACAAAGTAGATAGAATCAATAATTGATCCTCCATTTCTTTAAAATTCAATTGTACTCTATGGATTATGAAACACTTGGTCTGTACATAAGCTGAGTGAAAACTGACTAGTTGTCTTTTATCAATATACGTGTCTTCAAAATGACAACTTATGTGTCATTGTTCATAGGTACTTGCTTCTCTTTGTGATTGACGATTTCTCCTCCAACAGTTTCATTAACAAAGATTCGTTTATCTGACAGATTTCAAGAGTTTCCTAGATAGTTTCTGAATGAATGTTTGGCTGAAAAGCATATCTCTATGTTTCAAACAATGTGATTCTATACAACTGGAGATACTAAATAAAGACACTCTCGAAAGCTGTTTACTTGAAATTTAGGTTGGGTTGATTTCCATCCAAAGTGCTAACAATGATTTTCTTTAGAATATATACATCTTCTGTTATTGCAGGCCAATCATCCATATCAGAGTTACTGCTTTCACAATGATTCAGCATTAGATTGCCAGCCAAGAAAATAAAATATTCAAAACATATCATTTATCATAGACTTTGCAAACCATAAAGCTCAAAACAACTCTGCTTCCATCAAAGGATAGTCAAGCATCACTTTTCTTTTTCCAATAAAACTCGAAATCTTTCGGAAAAGCCTTCACTACAAAGAAATTCAATATAGTTTGGTACTGATAAACTACCTTTGGCCTCCTTAAATGGTAATGGAGTAACATAGACAATACTTATGCAGTGTCGCCAATCAATACCTTTGGAATCCAATAAACAAAAATCTGCAATCCTTCCAGAATCATCTTCCTCTAACGTGATAGTATATTCTTCATTCAAAATCAAACGAATTAAGCTTAGTAACTGAGGCTTATCTGTTACTTTTACTCGTCTCCTCTTCTTATTACGTTTTCGGCCACTTTGGGAAGTTGCCATTGATCCTTGTTTCCTCTTTGACCTACTAGTTGATAAATTAGCAGACTCTGAAATATTCCATGCATCTTTCTTGAAAGAAGGTGGCAAAAAGGAGTTTTCGATAGCAGCAGAGTCACGATTATGACTATAAAATGAAGATATAGATACTTGAAAAAAGTATATATGCCATTGAGAATTCACAATATCCACAAAAATATAGTCAAATCGAGGATGTCGTTCTTCCAGTAATATCCAACAGGAATGAGTAAACTTGTTCATGGGAGGATCAAATTCATCTCTAATCAACCGAACCCAGCTATTACAAGATAAACTCAAGTTTCTATATGGTTTGCTATCGGAACGGATAGTCACTTCTTCTGTTCTATTGATGAACCACAAAAAGAATAATTTTTCAAAAGTTTGCCCTCTTGTGCCCGGATCACTTCGATAACGTTCGAACAATTCAGCCAAGTAATTCTCAGAAGCATATCTTTTAAGGAAAGAGGATAACAAGATATCACGTGCAACGCTGTTATAAAAGCGTAAGTAGATACGGTTCACTACAACTAATAAACCTCGACTTATATATGCCCCGTCTGCAACCGTAGTATTAGGTTTATTCCTATCCATGAATAGCTTATAAAGCATAGAATCAAAATCGCTCTTTTCTCTTTCAGACCTAAGTCCATCAAGATAAACATTGCGCTTTCTTATCATTTCAGAATATAAATTCGAGGTGAAGTGTATCTTTAGACTTTCGAAATTAGCATCAGGACGATCGTTGGCAAGAAACACCATTTCGGCTATCATTCTAGGCACTAACCCAGTAAGTTCGACTATTTCATCTGAATGTTGACGAAGAATGGGTGGATAATCTGGTAAATCTTGCCACAAGTCAAACTCTTTGAAACTTAGAGGCTCCAAATAGTGTTTGACACCTCCATAACTACTAGGCAAATTATCTTCAAATTGATGATGCTGTGAACCTGCAATAAGAACTCCACAATAAGGCTGTTCAAGTAAATGAAAAAGTCATTATAACAAAAATAGAACATTACTTACTGTATTCATCACTTCCATACTGGTATAAAGTCGAAAGAAATCTGGCCACTTATTTGTTTTCTTGCCAAACTCGCGCCACAACACATTATGTTCATCGATAATAAACATATTGCGTGGTCCAAGCCGCATTATACAGCGACGAATTGCGAAAGCTAGATTCAGATCTTTCTTTTTGATACAAAAATATATCACATGCTTAAGAGGAGCACCATTTAAAGCTTCGTAGTCCCATGACTGAAAACTTGGCAACTCGTCCAGAATGGAGAAATTCATGTACAGCAGCATTTTCAAGTAAAGTGTAACTATTTGAGAGATGTTGCTGATTTCCTCTAACCATGCAGCTGCGTTTCCAATATACTGCAGAGGAATCCTACAATGCATTGAAAACACAGCTGCCATATACAGCTCTACGCTCTTTCCTACACCACTTGCTGCCGATAGAACATTCTGTCGGCGTGGAAGATTGGGAGCTATCACACCAAGGCTTTCTATGAGTCGATTCCACTTCCTAATAAACTCTCTCCTCAGAAAGATTCTAGAGATTTTCCCAGCACTTTTTTCCACTGGAAAATCATCGGGAAACTGCTTGGGAGCAACCAACTGCGCTAGGTCTTCAAACGTTTCTTTCCCAACTTGGAAAACTTTACCTCCTATTTGTATTTTTTCTCCAAGAACTGAGGCAACAGTTTTGAAGAAACACTCTTGTTGAAGATTAGGCAGGTTTGTCAACCATACGTTGCTGAACTTTTCGTCAATTTTACAATCGTCTTGTACAAATATGTCTCTAAAGTCAATATATCTTTCATTGTCTCTGTCACGACTATTTACGACTGAAGCAAGAATAACTCTTCGACAACCAAAACCAACACGCTTCTTGTCAAAACAAGCCAACGGTTTTGTAAAGCTTCTACCCCATAAACGACAATTTTTGTTCCAAAACACACCTTAGTTTTGGGCGGATACTGAACATTGGTTGAGGAAAGACAAGTAGAACGAAACGTAAAAGCAAGGCAACCAACAAGCATTGCAACCATCCAATGTTGTCTCACAATCTCGAAACCGATGAATGGACACTTTGCAGCCAATCAATAATGGCTATGGATTTATATAGTCTTAGCCAATTGAATGGTTGTTGTGCAAACAAAGAAAAACCTACAAGTTTCACAAAGTTTAAATGAAGTATGTTTGAGTGGAAAATTTGTCTTGCAATGAACAAGTGTAGACTACAATTTGAGTAATTGTATTTCCTACTATCGATGGAGTTTGACTTGTTCTTTCAAGGAGAAATATTGAACTGCCTTCTCTTAGTTATCGTGATTAGAATGTTGTAAAGTTTGAAAAAGCACGTTGTTATTTATTCAATTTTTATGTCTTTACAATAACTATGTGAGTGAGGATTCTAGGAGTATCTTTGACATTTGTTCATTGTTTACGACAATTGCCAAAGTGTGTCGCGTGCTAAGATAGAAACGGCTCCCTTGCATATGGTTGACAAATATTTCTAACACAGTCTTTGAATCTTTCTTATGAAAAATATGCTTTCAAATTATCCAAAATTGGTTTATCTGATACTCTCGTATAATTTATTGTTTCAACAAGAGTCGTTTACATAGTATTTGTCCGGTTATTTTCAGATGATTGCTTTGCTAAAATGATGGCTTACAATATATATGACAAGTTTTGACTATTTAACATAAGGGATTTTCATTTAAAGTCTTTTTCCTTCAGGCTTAATTTGTTTTGCTTTCTAAAGTGACAACAAATAAAAGTACTGCTCTCCAAGACATCCATTTGAACTAAAGAACAACTTGCAAGTCATTGAGAAGAAACTGTTTCTTCTCTAATAATAGTCATGCCCTGTCAAGAAATTAGATGTACGATATCATCTCAAGACAATACATACAAGAGTTTTGAAATAAAAGTAGGTCAAGAATTTATTTAAACAACCAAGATCGAGTTGTACGAAATGCCATTTTGTCTTTAAAAGAAAAGGTCCCAACATATTTCCAAGAAACTGTTTGTATAACAATTTGAGACTGTATTCAAAGGTAAAATGTCAAATGTTGTTATGACTACGAGTTAATCTTGGGTAGCTTATAATGACTCATTAATTTAGTGTTTAAACATCCAATGATTCATTTTTTAATAAATATTCACTTTGTGTGGATTCGTGATCAATCGATCTTCTATGATTCCGTTACAACTTTGCATAATCTTCTCTAGGAAGGCGTGTGTATCTTTCTTCTTGAAAAATACGATCGATATTCTCTTGGAGCATTCATTCAATCCAATTACATGCATAGCCTATAGAATATTTTCCATTCCTTCTTCGAATAAATTATATCTTACCTTCCACATTTTCTTCTTGGATTTGCGAATCCAATAAAACGAAACTATAAGTTGGCAGCTCCAGAATGTCCAACTAGTCCCCTTTGATGGTTGCACCCGTTGGACTTCAAACAGCGTTGTCAATTGCAAAGATATGAATGATCAAATTCAATATGGTCTCTGACATTGTATTTGCTAGTAGCATAAAGATAACAATATTCTAAACTATGTTCTCGTGATAAGAAAAGTAAACAGTTAATACTCTTTTATATATACACTCTGTGATTGAAAGAATCTGTGAAAAAGAATGACGAGTGATTTAGGTGATTAGATGACTTTCGACACTGTTCTATGACAATCATGACACATTTTAGAATACCACTAGTACATTTCAAACATATTTAATTCAAATGTTCCAGAGAGATTACCGAATGAACAATTGAATATACGAATTCAAACTCTATTGCCAACTTAAGAAACTGTGACGAACTCTTCGAAGTAAGTCGGGTCCAAAATCCCCAAAAAGGGGACGATCAGAAGAGAATGCTCTTTCAAGTCCATTCAATATTTCTTTGTCAATGAGCATTTCTACATCTCTTTCACAAAGAATAACAAGTTCACAATTAGAAGGAATCGTAAAAGATTCACTTTCAATAGACATTCCACTACTGTAGCAACGACTTTGATCACCCAACTCACGTGAGACATTGAATGCCAATTTTGTACCAACTACAATAAGCATACAATGATTCTTATCAGGTGCGTTGGATAAAACTTGGTCATGAATAGGAACAAGAAACTTTTTAGCTTCTTCAACAATATCTGACCAGCCAATTCGTTCCGATTTCCAACGACCTTTACACGCAACTCCCACAATAAGAACTTTGGATTCAACGAGAGATTGTAACTTGAACATAATATCAGGACTATGAGAATTGGTGTCTACTGAAATATAGACTTTGTCAAAATAAAGTGCTTCGTGAATAATCTTGTTCCATTCATTACTTCCATAAATTTTCTGTTTCTTATTTGATTCACTCCTTGATTCAGAAACACCAACAGATCTCATGTAATCAAGAGGTGAAGGTTCACGGATAGGAAGTTTCATTTCTTTAAATATGGCAGATAACTGAAATAACAACTCCCTAAACTCATTTCGTACTTTGGAAGAAAGCATTAAAATAAGTCGGATAGCTACAATTCCTTCAAATACTCGACACTTTGAAGAGAAGAAGCAATCAACTGGCTCTAATTTGAGTGATCCAAGAAGTATCTTTTCCAAGAACGAGAAAGATGATAGATACTCAAAGTTTCCAACGAAAACTTTTGGAATCAGCACTTGAAAAGTATCATGGTCAATAGGATATCGATAGAGTCCCATTTCATTAACAGCGTCAAACAAATAACATTCCGAGTTTAGTGCATCATCTACTTTGAAAGGTATATGATACAGAGCCATCATCAATAATATGCCAAATTCACTCTTTTTATCCTCATCTGAAGTTGATATGTGTTGTATAAACGGTTCAGCACAGAATCTTTGGAAACCATCTTCATTCATACATGATAAACATTCATCTTTCAACATAAAAGACTGTCCTCTTGTTTGTACATAATTCAAAAGCATATTCACTGCACGAGTAAGCAGACCAGGGACTCCACCGGTAGATTCCAATAGTGCCTCTGCCAATTCATTTACTGAAAAAGAAGGACTACATAGAATATCACAAACTCGAGAATGAACCTGTCCTTTGAGATGGCTCTTTTCAAGGAATTCAATGAGATTGGAAGATCTTAAAGGTGATAACGAAATAAAGTGCAGTAACACCCTTGGTCCAAAAGCTACAGAATTCTTAATTCTTAAACCCTTGCTTTTTCCAACAACAATAAAGAATAGATTGTCCTCTAGACAGAGTTCCCAAAGAATACGAAAGAAGTCGTTGTATGGAAAAACTTTACCATTTTGGGTCCGTCTGAAATCAAATTCACCGTAACTTTCGTCTAGAGCACCAATCTCATCAAACACCGCAAGAAGATATTGATTGGTAGGAATGTTTAATTTATCTCGCAACAGTGCTACTAGATTTGAGGGTTCCATTTCCACAGTTTCGAAGGCTTGTCTCTTTCGCATAACTGGAACACCAATTCGAGAGCAGGCGTTCTTGACAATCAAGTAGTAGATTGCCCATTTTAGACTTCTTTCCTCAGGGTCGGTTCGTTCAAGTTCTCTCAAATCAACGTACAAGAAAGCCGAATCTTTCAACTTATCCAAAAACTCATTCCTGGAAGAGTTCGAAGCAAAAGACGCAAGGGGAGTTTCACTAGACCTCCGAATCAACTCCAAATAGTTAATACAAAAAGTAGTCTTGCCGGATCCAAACATATGAGGCGCAAATGGGATCGTCAAACGATAATTGAGGCTGCTTGATTGCCCCTTAAGTTGCTTTCGGTTATTGTGAAGTTCGTAAAGTTCTTCTGTAACGAGGTACGCATCCTCTTCACGACCTACAACAACAGGCTCGAACGTGTCACGAGGAACCCACTTATCACCGAATATCATCGTCGCCAAAACGAAATCGATAATATGCGTCAAAAAGGATATTTCGAAGGACACTTAGTTCCATACTTGTGCGTCGGGTGTTGTACTTTCTGTTGTTGAATTCAAAGAAGAGTGTCTTTGAAATATGAGTAGAAACTTGTGATGTGTCTACGTTCGTCCAAATACCTTTCCAGCTGTTGTATTCAACAGTTATTAGAGCTTTAAGAAAGATATATATCTCTATCGAGAACGACTCTTGTGTTCATAGTAGATATGCGAGATCAAAAGACACCTTAGAGCATAGTATTTGGAGACATCTGTGTTTGGTCCTTGCAATGCGGTACTTTTCTCTGCAATTGTACTTTACTGACTCCTGTGTATCTCTCTCTCTTGCAAGATACCAGTTTTCAAAGACCTCGTTTATAGCGCTTTAAGTTTTCACAAATAATCTTGTACAAGTATCTTGAACTATCTAGATAAAGAGATGTTATTCCAAGGCCACTCGAGGAAACCTTGAATAACGGTCCCAATCGGAATAGTTTCTACTGCAGCTTGATCTCTTTGTCACTTTTTTACAACAGTTATAGACAATAGAAACTTGTTTTGTGCTTTTTTTTGTCAATTTTGGTTGATCAAAGTAACTGTTCTTTTCCATAAATGGCAGCAGAACAGAGACCTAAGGGCTTGAGAGATATCGTCATGAGAACCATTTCCGTCAAAAAAAGAGAATATTGCATAGTTCAAATAGAGAGTACCATATGTGAAATACTTTCAGAGAAAGAGATACAAATGTTGAAACAAATGAACTTGTGTCTTCCAAGTCATTCTCCTGTGTGATACACTACAAGATGTTGAGTATTATATAAGAAGTGAACAACTGACAGCTTTGTCATATTCTCCACATGCATTCAACTCTATAAAGATCATAAAGCGTGATAGAGAAACTCAAAACGAAGCGAAACTTGGATATAAAAAACTCAGGTACTTTGCCTATCTTTTATATAAGTTCTCATACCAGCAACAACTTTGAATTGCAACAAAGAATCATCAATACCCATCTGCTCTAATATGTTCGAGTCTATGACTCCCATGTCGCGCTCCGAAAACTTGCATAAACATTCGTAACATTGAGTTGATTCTTCCTCAGTTAAATGACAATATACTTTCAAAAAGTTCATCCAGTCAAAAGAAACTTGCACTGAGCTCGGAACAGAAATAGTTGATTCTCCTCTCGTTTCTTTCATTTGCATCACATTCATATCCATCCTTGGACGAGTATTTCTTCTTTCCATCCTTCCACTATTCCTTTCAGATTCTTCAAATGGAATACGTCTTAATAAATCTACAAACGAATTGCTCAACAAATCATAAAGTGGTTTCAGTTGTTCCAACCATCCAGCATCGTCACCAAACACACTTTCAATATCTCTACTAGTCTTGCAACCTAAAAAGGTTCGAAAAGATGTAGTTGAACATACTACAACTTGACAATGAGGAGGTATCCATAACCATTCTTCTCGTATATTCTGTGGTTGTATCTCAGAGTTGATAGAACTGTAAACAATATTATTATTATTGTCTTCATAATAAACTCCACTATTCAGTATCCAATTCTGATTATTCCTAAATTGTCTGGAAACTTCTTCAGCATACTTGTCGCTTACAATCAACTGAATGGCTCTTAAATTATTCTGCATCAATTCAAGCTGTGACGCCACTGGATGTAAAAATTTAGCAACTTCTGCCTTAATCATTGAACGCCCAACACCAGAACTTGACAATTGAAAACATTTCAATGCAGTACCTATCAAATATACTCTCTTCTTGGCGGTTTCAGTCTCCATAGGTGTTTGCTCTGAAGAAGATTCACCTTGAATAGCAAGGAAAGAATTGCCTTTCATATCTGTTACTCGAATAAGAACATCAGGTCCATTGGAATTTTGTCGAATAGGAACAAATATTCCATCTTTTGATAAATACTTTTCAAAAAATGGTTTCCAAGTATTGATATGGTAAGTTTCTTCGTTAGCACTATCGATTCCACTCACTGTCGAGCTAAATGCTGGAACATAATTGGGAATAGGATCCACTTTTAAGCTGCCAATGGTTTTAGTAGATTCTATTGATATATGTTCTATAAAACTATGTCGAAATATACTCAATTCTCCTAGTTTGGAACAGAAACACCAGCGAACATAAAGAATAAGAGTAAATATAATTTCAAATTTGAAACCACGACTGGAAAGTGAATCCAATCGACTGATTGATGAAAACAAACTACAAACAAAACGAAAAGGAGGAATATTCCAATATCGCGATTGAATATGCTTTAGTACAATCTTTGGAAAAACCAACTTGAAAAACGTTTCATTTCTGAATCCAAAGGGTGTCCTGCTTGCTTCGTCTTGTTCGTTTCTCGAGCAACTCACATAATAAAAACCGAAATGGTTGGCAATATCCAAAACATATTCAGGATAACTTCCTAAACCACCAAATAGAATCTCTCTCTTTGGAATACGAAATTCAAATATACTCGCAAGAAGCATTGAAGAAAAAACAATCATTGATTTGGGTGTCATACGAGAAAGAGTTACTACGAGATTCGGAGCAACTTTCTCTATCTTCTCTTTCATTTCATCCTCTGAAAGATCACAAAAACTATTCCAACGTTCACATTTGTTTCCCAATTCATTTAAAACATGAACAACATAGTAAGGAACACCACCTGTATAATCATATACTTGTTTGAAGAACCAATCGTGTCCTTCAGAATGACTAGGAAATAATACTTTTAGAATAGGTTCATTGTCATAAGTGGTATTTTGTATAAAGTACTTGACAGTTGCTTCTGAAAAAGGATCTAAACGAAGAAAGGATAAAATGACTGGGGAAGTAAGGGCATCTCGTTGACTAGTTACGACAGCATCTGATCTCCCTGCTAAAACACAAATTACAAAAGGTTGAGTTAAAATTGTCGATAAGACTCCAAAAAAAGAACAATAGACGTTGTGCACTCGATTTGCTCTTCGTGTAACCATCAACTCCTTAAACATTTTGAATTTGTCGCCTTCCAAAGCTTCAATTTCATCAATAAACAGATATAAATAACGTTTCTTGGTGACTTGTAAGAGTTTCTGAAACCATTCCTTTGGACTACCAATACAGGAAAGAACTTGAGAAAGTAGATCTGCACCGTTTGGAAACTGGGCAAGTGCCTCCTTGCTTATCCATTCAAAAAGCGTAGTTTGAAAGCGATTCCCGTCAGGAACATCGAGAAGATTCAACACAACATATAAAGTCTCGTTTAATAGTGCGTCTAGAGAACGTTCTCCTATATTGTCCCCTTCTGCAATACCAGGGAGACCCATTTTACCTAAATAGTGCAACAAAAACTCTTTGTTCATGGAAACAAACGTTTGGAAGTTTTGGCCAAACGTGCTTTTGCCACTCCCATATATTTGGGGAGCGATAGAAACGTGTGGCCGTTGTCCTTTAGAGAAACCTTGCTCATCGCAAAGATGAGAGGCTTGAAAAGCTTCTATAACTTGCAACAGTGCGGACTCACGATTGACAAGGGGATGTTTAACACCTTTAAAAGAGAAGACGTCCATTCTGTATTCGCGCAACAACCACCGCAACAAACGACCAACAACAAATTGAATCTCAAAATGTAAAATTGTTGTTCTATACGAGTATTACATAGTTTATGTATGAGCTAATATTTTTGTTCGGCTTGCAGATGACTTTGTTGTTTCTTTTACGACAAAGTGACTTTATTTTATAGTGGATACAGATAACTTGTTGACTCACTTCCAGAGCTTTGTGTGAATAGAGTGGGAGAAAAATTTTAAGTTTGCAACAAACAAAACATATTTGGAATCTTTGTCAACTTGAGTAGATAGTTTGTTTGCTTGTTTCGTTTAGTGTGATTACCACTTTGATGGATATAAAGCTTGCTTCGAATTTTGTTGTTGGCACTTTCCAAGGAGGACTTTGTTTAGGTTGTACAGATGGAGCTTTACTAGTTATACCTCATTTTGAGTTCTTTTTGACAGTCCAAGTTTCGTTTTGAACACTGTTTTTCACTCAAATTGCAGTGACTTCTTGGATAGTCTCATACTAAGTACCTCCGCGAAATACACTTCTAACGAGGCAACTTGCTTTGTAGTTTCTGGTCTTTGAGTGAAAACTAGCTGTGTGTGTTTCGAGAATAATGTATTGATAAAAGGTTCCAAACTTGCACTGAGTTTTAGTAATTGATCCAATAAAGTCTGTTACAAGTCAGCGTAGTTTGACTGGGTGTTGTTTGAAAGTAGTTTTATTGGGGAATTGTTATACAGAGTCTTGTGAAATAGGGCTGAAACTCCGCTTTGAGCAGATTCTCAGCTATGTCTTGTGTTTGTTGAATAGTTTGCAATTTCCATATGTCAACATTTGTCTATTGACAGACTCTTGTGAAAGTGAAAAAGACAAACTATAGTTGTATATACTTCAATTTGAACAGTCAATGACACTGTATGTCTTCATGAAGCCTATCGCTATATTACAAATTTTGTTGAGATCTGGAATCCAACTGCTAGCAAACCTAATTCTTGCTGTGACTCGTTTCAAGACAAGCTACTTTTTCGTATCTAACCAACTCTCTGGACATATTTAAAGACGTTTCACTAATCATCCGTTGAGAATCAATCCTCAATCAAATTATGTCATCAACCAACACGACCTTCCAATTTTGTCTCAATAGTGAAAAACAAGTTTTGCAATCTATAGAGTTGTATAGTTTGCATAATTTGTGTTGCAACTATGTTTTAGAATTCAAACAAGAAATCTAGTGTTTCTTTGTTTCCTATGGAACATTGAAATGGAGTTGATTAGAGAAAGAATATATACATGAACTTGAGGTGACTTCTTGAGAAACATATTTTATGATTGAATAATTTCTTTCATGGACTTGAGAGATATTCTGAAATCAACAGTGCTTCCGGATAGGAAAATTTAGATACTCTGGTTTCCCACTCTTCCAGTTTAAACTATTCCATTGCTTGTCTTTTCTCCACCAACCAGACTATATAGACCTCCACTAGATTAAAAGAAGTTCAATTGTCTACAAAAGAATCTTCACAGTACTAGACATCAAAGATTGCTATCCGATACAGACGAGAGAAAGAATCCATTCAACTCAATGCTTTCTTTGAAGGGTCACAATTTGTCTACTTTTGACATTTAACCTTGAGGATACTTCACTTATCTAATCAAACATTGTCGAATATATGTGAACTTTGAACGACAGGCTAAAAATACCTCAGCTACTCAAAGTGATATCGTGCAAAGTTAGCTTTGAGTTCGAAATTTTTCTTCACTATATGAAAAAGGCAGTGGAACACACCAATTTATCAGAGCTTGCAACTTTCGTTACTCGCTGCAAGAAATGAGTCTCAATCGGAAGTTATTGATAGTATGATGTTCATAATTCTGAGCTATGAGTATTGAAATCTTTACGTCTCCTCCTTTGAGAACCCAAGTTTCAAAGGTTGAACAAGTGGATTTGGCTTTACGTTTTGAAATATTTTTGGATACTGTCAGAATTTTAGTTTTGTCGAGACAGTGAAGTTTCTAACAAAATTGTTGTAGATTTGATGTGTTGTTTTCAGAGTAACTGTGAGATGAGAATGGAAATTCAAGTCGAATTGGTAATTTGGAATCTTGCTTCTTGTCTTGTTAAAGTAGTTTGTATACTTTAAAAGTACCTCATTGAGTTTCTGTTGCTTTCTTCCCTTGTTGCATTCCACAAGGTTTTGCTAGAGCAAACAAGATTTTATCTTTGGAAGCAACGATTATGCAACTCTTGGAATCCTTTCAGGATGGTCGGCTGTTGACTGCTGAATTTTGTGACACTATATATTATCGTTGACTTTGCTAAAGTCGCCGTTTGCTTCAAAGTACATCTTCCAGAAAATCTCAGTCAAAGTTGCTAGTACCAGTTACCGTCCATACGTCTAAGAATTCTTGATCTTTGTCTTACAAAATTAAAACGTAGGGTAGAATTTTATTCAGAAACATAAGGGTTGATTCACATTCCTCACTACATTCTTCCATGATAGCATTCTAGGGTATGGGACGAACTCCCTTCTTGACAACTGTAATCAGCACTCTTTTGGAGTCCTTATTTAACCCAACCACATGTATAGATGGAATTGTTGAAAGCGTTTGATTCACAAAACGTTAACCAAGTGTTTACAATTCAAACAATTTGGACGCTAACCATCTTAAAACTCAACGTTCTGCTTGGGCTTGTGAGGTGAAAGGAAAACTCATTGTCAACAACAAGTCTAATCCAGTTCTACCAAATCTCCAGTTGTTTTCTCATTACTTTCATTTGGGTTGAGAAATCTGAACTGTTGGGTACAAACGTGAATATGATTAAACTCACTAAAAGGGCTGACTTTTTACTGACAGTCTGTAAACGAATTCCAACGATACGATTCTCTCACACAAAAAGAGTAGGCGCCAACAGTCTTTTAAACTCTCTAGTGCAAGGTTCTCTTGGAAATTTCTCTACAAGTCTCAAGAAATGATATAGTTTGTACCTTTTAGAGGTAGCCTTTCAGACCACCTCCTTTCTAAGCTCTCCCAAAAATTCTTTCATTAGAATTTGGTGGTTGAGAACATTTGCTAAATAGTTGTGTTATGCAACCCGTTTCAAAGTGGATAAAGTCTGTTTATGAAGACTTTTTTGAGTTTCGACGAGGAGCACCTTGAGAATTGACTAGAGAGTTTTTCTTTTTTTGAGTGCTGTAGAAACCCGGGATTGTTTTGGTCGTAACTTTGTAGCCTCTAGTTTTGAACCTTGTGGTTGATTACTCAAATTAGTGTTCAAAAGATATTTATCTACAGAAACATTGTCAAGGAAGAGGTTGATTACGATCGTACAAGGGAGATTTCTTTTGGAAATAACTACCATATCTTTGCACATTCTTGGTTCTTTAGATAAAAACAGTGTAAAAGAGAATACTTTTGTATTAGTAGTAATATTATCGACACCTCTTGACCTGAAGGACTTCTATATACTTAATTATGGAAAAGTTTATTTTATTAAGATCAGCGAAAACATAAATTGAAACAAATTGATCATTTGGTAAATAAGAAAACAAGATTGTCCAAGAATATATCAAACTTAGAGAACATATCCATGTTTAAAGCTGCTTTGGCAGATAGTTTGAAACCGAATTTGAAAACACAATTCATTGAGTTTGGTCAATTACACATGCTCTATCTTTTCATTTCAGTTGTTTTATGGATATTCATGATATGTATAGATTGTTTGCAAAGAAATGAACATGGTAAAAGAAAGATGACTCGTTCAAGTAGATACTACTCAAAAATTACTTACTTGAATTATTCGGTTGATTGATAAATTTTGTTCGAAAGATCAAGAATTCTAAAGAAAGTTGTTGGTTTTTAGGACTTTGTATACTCAAAAGACAATAAATCAACCGTTTCTTTTCATTCTACTTCACGTTTCAGTAAAACTCTCCTCCTCTTAAAACTCTTTCTGGTAAAAATTTGAAGCTTTGGCAGTATGTAAGAGAGTATGGAACAGAAAGAGAATACATTCATTTTTATTCCTCGAATAGTGAAAAAGTTGCAAAAAGTAACAACAAAAAAGGGCCGAGAAGTTGCACAATGGAGATCATCATACTATACAAGGAGAAGCCACTGAGAAAGAATTGAATTCAAACTATAATCCAACTTTATTTCTAGACACAGAAGGAAGGAAGACAGTTGTACTACAAAAAACAGGAACAAAGAATCAACTGTTTTTCAATATATAACAAAGTAGCCTAGCTGATGAATGAATCTCTGAGTTCAATCATTCTTAAAAAATAAAAATTGAACAAGAAAGTTATAAGAGTACATATTGAGAAGCCGACAAAGTGATTTTAAGTTGAGTCCTGTTGAGAATAGATAAAAGAGATTTAAAATGTTTCAACCAAAATTCAAAGTTCATTGTTGGGGAATTCAAGAAGACTACCAATGTAATAGCCATCATAATCTTCATCATAGCCATTTTAGTGTCATCAACGGGAAATAATTATAGTATACTTCGAGCTTACAGAAATGATTCAGCTTGAATGAATTTGGCAATCGACAATTCAACACGTTTTTCTATGTAAAATGGATTCAAAACATCCTTATAAAGAAGATTTGGGTTTCGACTCAAATTCGTCCGACAGAATTGCCTAAATGGATACAAATATAGTGGAATTGTAACCATAGACAGATGAGTTTTGAATCACAAGAACAATTCAAGTATAGAATAGAAGCTTAAAAGAAGCTAAGAATTTACTCAATTCATTTTGTTGGAGGGTAGCATGGTAAAGTGTGAAAGTGTAAGATTCAGTGAACAAAGTAAAATAATTCCTCTTCAATGGAATGATACTGCCTCAAAGCAAAACGATAAATTTCGACAATAATGCCTAAAGCATGAAGCAGTGGGTTTCAACGTGAAACTCTTCGAGACCAAACTTTGCCATCCAAGACCTGCTAGTATTGGTCGTAAACTTTCAGTGACTTGAAACTTGAGTTCCACAAATCTTGAAAAATACTTGTCTTCAGTCCATGTTCACGTTAAACGTACCTCAACCTGGATCCTTGTTGAAAACTGTTGCTCTTTATTTTCTGCTAAGTTTATAGGCTTTTCTTACTATGTAGGGTACTATAAAAAGAAAAGTCGGCGTAAAAAGCTCCCAATTGTTTTTAAGTTTGAACTCCTGCCCATATACAGTCTTGTCGTGTAACTTGGTTTTTCAAGTCCAACTATACTGCAAAGTAAAGTCTTGTGAATTACTGTTGTAAATCCTCTCTTGTTTCACACTCATTAAGGTCCTTTGTAGCACTCGGAGTACATTCTGAGTTGATTCTTGTCTTCTTCAAACAACCAGTTCTTTTATTTGTCAGTTTATGACCATTTAGAGTCTCTTATCTAACTGGGGGAAGGAGAGAGGAGCGGTTTGCTTGATTGGAATAGACAAAGTGACGATGGCAGCTTTCAACCTTCTGTTGACAGACTTGAAGACATCACCAAAGTTGCGATATATGAGCTAGTTGACTGGGAATTAGATAAAGCTTTATGACTGTTTGAGTGCTTGACCAGTTGATATGTTTCCAAAGTGGGCAACAGATATTTTTCCAACTTTGAGTTTTGGCGTTGCGTTTTAGAATATATGTGGAGAATAGGCAACTTTGAAAGTTTTCATGAGAGTATGGTTTAATAGAAGTTTTGTAGATGCGTCTGTGTTTTTTTATCAGAGAAACTCTGAGGGAACTAGAATCGAGAGTGAGTCCAGGCACTAGCTTCATAATGTGTTGAAGTATTCTGGGTATAGTTGAAAAGTTTCAGAGTTGCTTCTTTCTTCCCTTTTTGCTTTTCTCTGTTGGGTTTACTAGTGTAGTCAATTCTTTTTCTTGGAAAGCCATCCTTGACAACTCAGTTATGTTTCTCCAACTTTAAAGTGTTCTAGTGTTTCCAGAATTTCCGTGGTAGATTGTTGACTTTTGTGAAACTTAGACTGTTTGAATCTTTGCTCTGTTCTAAGAGAATGACTGACTGAGGGTCTGGGCTGGTGACTGTTAGTGTCAAGGGACAAAACAAGGCAAGGTTTTTGCAACGACACCTACTATGTGAGTCGTGACGCTATGCCATTATGGACAGTTTTCATATATAGCTTTTATACAAAATAGAAAGAGTTAACAACTAATTCTTTATTTTCGCAATTGAATTATACAAAATAGAATATGCGATACTTGGTCTATGTACTCAAGCTGTTTGAGAAACTCGACTGGATTCTTTATCAACATATTTGAGGTAACATACAAATTATATATATGTGTCACTTCCAGTGTGCACTTAAACGTTTTGTTGATAATCGAAATACTCGACCATAGTGTATAAACTCTGATCTGCACAAGTCTAAAAGGTAGTTGATACTTGTAGCACAGAATTCACAATCTTTCAAGCTGCAAACAGGTCAGATAGACATTTATCAGCACAAGTGTTCACTCTGCTCGCCGAAATTTCTCTAGGACAACTTGGTGACTCCACACCCAATCGTTCCAAGTTGTGCGAAACACGCCCTTCTTCTTGAACGTGGCAGATAATACTTTCTTGAAATGATTCCTATCAACTAGAGCTCAGTGTTCTTCAAAACAACTTGAAACCAGTAAATCTCCAAGATAAGTGACAAAGGTGAGTTTATCTCACTATACATTGGCGGGCTTTACTCTCGGGGGTATGCCGACACTCATTCTAGCATAACAGCTCTTCAAATAATGCAACGTTAGAGAATCAATAGCATTCTAGGTAAAGCTTTGAGTGGAGGGTTCCCTTGAAAAGTGTTTACTAGGTATGTATGAAGCTCTATGGCGTGCGCACTTTTGACGGTACTCGAAGAGCTCTTCAACATCGCTACTCCCAACCTCTCTTTTGTGATTTGTGGCTTGGTTAGCACAACTGTGGCTGTAGTTGCTTTGTTACCACCTGTTTTGAAGTGGATAAAATTGTTCCTTTTTATGAAACTTTAAATAATTGAATTCAATAGAGAACTCCTTTGTACGATCAACGGTTGAGGTTTTATTATTTCGCACTTTTTAAAATACCAGCCAAGGCCCGGTTTGTTTTGGTTGTTTCCTGTCAACAACTTGGTTTTAGCCTCAAATTCGCTTGCAACTTCATGTCGAATACAGCATAGGTTCTGTTCGAGAATTGTTAATCTTTAATTTCTTGACTATTTGAAGACAGTGACCCTCCGGAGTACTGGGTAACCAGTCGGCACAAAGGCTCCAAATAGTCTTTGAGGGTTGGGCCCTTGCGGCGATACAGTCTTGTAATGTAACCTAGTTTTTGAAGTTGAATTGAACTGTTGTTCTGTGAACTATAGATGAGGACTCTCTCTTGTGGAACAATCACCAGGATCATTTGTAACAGTCGGATTATATTCTGAGTTGATTCTCTTCGGTTGTTCGCAAAAAAGATTCGTTTCATTGTCAGTTTTTGTCTACTGAGAATGTATTGTCCAAGTGGAGAGGGGAGATTGGCTCGTGGCAACTGAACTGCGCAGTTCAACTGTGAGTTCCTGCTTTGAAAAAGGACGTGAACAGAGTTTGTCCACCGACTTTGCATCTTTACGTCGTTGTTTGCTAGGCTTACTTGACGTGGTCACTTGAAGGATGCAAAAGTGCCCAAGACCACACGACATATGTTCAAACTCAAGACTTGGGAGAAAACGACATTGTTTTAGAAAAGATACTGTTTGAATAGTATCCTTGTTGGCAGTTCAATAACTCTGTCTTTCTTGTGGGAAAGCGCAATCAGCTATATAAGACACAACTACTATCATTTATAATCAGTAAGGCTGAGAAGCACAAAGTATACAAACTGACAACTCGAGACGAATTCATAAAGTCAGTGTTCAGCGGTCTGCATTTTAAACAGCGATTCTTTTGTCAGATTGAATTGTTTCGACTGAGCAACATTCCTATATATGCACAAGATATTCCAGGATCTTCCTAGGCTACCAAGCAAAATGGAGCGAGAAATGAATATTTTATTGTTGATACCCTTTTTTACTTGAACGATCGATCTTCATACTGTTGAAAGCCATTGCTGAAATTTTACTCACGTAGAAATCTAGAGTCAATGAATAAATATACGCTGAATTTCGTGATTAGTTACGTATACAAGAAGAACTCTAACCAACAATTGGTTTGTTATAAAGAAAATGACTGAAAGGCAATGAATTGCTCTATCAAAACTGTACAAGACCTGTAATTTCCTTCATAGACAAATTTCCTTATCATATATATCCAAGAAAGAAAGTCTTTTAGAAAAACAAAGAAAGACAAACACCAACTGCAATATACAATGCAACAAACAAGTGATTGTAAAAGGAAAATACATTTGATAATAGCTCAGACAACGTATCTTGGCAATTTGGAAATGTTTTAACCCAATCCAGGAGAGGCGAGAAACTCAACGTTTAGCCACTTTGATTCGCAAAGTTCTAACCAGAGTTACTTTAAAGAATCGACACAAATTCCTAAAGCAAGGTAAAGGCTAGAATTGACCATTCAAGTTTTGCCAATCAGTCAATCGGAATTATTCATGGTTGACAGAGCAGGGTCCAATGTAGTATAGCTAACACCAAACGACCAAAAAAATAAATTCTCATATCGCTTCTTAAGAAAAACATAGTTTATAAAGAACAATTACAAACAGCTGCTTGTGAGACCAGAGTTTAAAAGAAAAGTTTCAAGCAACCCAGTATCAATCAAAACAATAAATAGAGATGCAAGACAAGTGACATGAGAAGCTTTCATTGTGTTGAAAACATGTAACACAGAAACTTATTGAAGACAACATGTACTTGTGAGAGTTTCCCATAGAAAATTCATTTTGAAAGGAGAAAAGGAAAACCAAAAATTTCTTGTAACAACAATGTCAGTTCAAAAGCAGACTACTCAGCCAAAACAAGGACAAACAAAATCAAATTACTAAATTACAGGAAGTCTAGGAGAAGAAAAAGTTTACGAATTTTTATTTAACCCAGTGGCGAATTAAAACAACTAGGAAAACGTATAAAAACGGACCATACTAAAAAGTTCGGAATAAAGCACATTAAAACTATAAATTTGTCTATGATACACAATGCTGAAATCATTTCCAATTACACTGTGATGTGAAAGAGAAAAAAATTAACAGAACAACACCTGATATAGTACTTGGAGAAAACTACATATTCAAAAACTATTTACACTCAATAAGAAGAAATGCAATTTTACAATGAAACCTCTGCTGTTTACAAGCAGCTAAATTAGAAAGTAATGTCTATGGAAACAATTGTATCAGTTAACAGATAGAAGCATGGTAGTTTGTTATGCAATTGAAAACCTTGCTATATTGAAGATTTTACTAGGCTGAATTAGGATCCAAGCTGGGTCGCTGAGAAATCCAGTAAGAAGTTATTTGAATTCACATGAGGGTTCGTTGATTCCTTTCCCCACTTTCTGCTATTACTATTTAGTTGTCATGGACCATGCTTTGTTCTACGTAGCCAATTCTGAAAAATTGAAAAATTTTTTGGAAATTTTTTTAAAGCCAGACATTTGTGTAAAAAGGCAGTAGGAGATAGTTTGTTTTCAGAGAAATGTGTTTTTCTCATACATGACTAACATTTTACGATTTGCCCAGAGTAGGCTCCAACCGCCTCAAAATGACTATGATGAGTGCTATTTACTTGTAGATATAAAAACAACTAGTAGTAGAAATCAACAGCAATGAAGCAATAAAAAAAAAGAACTTAGCAAACTCTTCTTTCATGGTCCATTTTCCTCTTGAAAAGTTAAGGAAACACCGACGATTGGTTCAAAATCTCCCATATTGCACCTTCCCATACTTGATATAGTATAAAATTCTTGAACAAGGTTGCAAGTACACCAGAATAGTACAAGTTGAGCTTCTCCTGCAACGTCGCAAATATCACAGTATTCCAAGTTGTGTCAATAACACAGGCGTCTAGTCTCAATCTTGCTCTTGCTCCGTATTAAAACATAGAAATGAATACGTACCTCTGTAGAAGGCAATCTTTTGATTTCTATTAGCCAAGTATCTATTTCAATGCTAGGCAAGTATGAAAGGCAAAACCTATGGAAGTTTTTTATGGAAGAAATGGAAGAAAAAGGATTTCGAATAGAGGATATCACAAACAAAGAGTTTCAAATAGAAAATTTAAGAGAAAAGAGCTAGGGAAAAAGCCATAATTTCATGAAATGCATACTAAAACAAAAACTAAAAGGGTATTTAAAGTTAATAAAACAAAGAAGAACAAGTTTTACGTAGAGAAAAAGAATAAAAGTACAGCAAGACCAATGACGAAGAATGCTACGCAGTGGTACATTCTTCGAATAGCCACCGCTCAAAGTATAGACTAGCTAGACATAAAGCAAATACAAAGAGGAAGGATAGTAGACATGATGGAATATCTACGTCTTCGTTGTTTACTATTTCTTTCAGTTGAAGTCATTTTTATGGCATATCTATGGTATGCCTTAATTTTTTTTATATGTATACCACCACCACCAAAGTAGAAGTATAGTATAAGAAGATACCCACAGAATAAAATAAGCAGTAAACATGTAACGTAAGAAAGTAAAACACTGATTAGTCAAATTGCTAAATGATAAACGCGACATCATAAGAAAGCATAAGACGAGACAAAGTTGTACTTTTCATACCACTATTAGTGAATTGAGAAGGACTCTGATACGGTAGATCCATAGTAATACGGATGCAGAAAATTGAGCCGATTTAGTTTAGCAGCATTTCAAATAAATAATGAATGATTTTAGCTCCAAAGAATGAAAACGTTTCCCCAAAGCAAGTGTTTGAGAAAATTCATGATCTGTCAATGGCAGTACAATTGCAGAGGTTTGTTAGGGCTAAAGATTATATAGGTGAAATTAAATTGTCACAAATGCATCAACAAACAAGACAAAACGTCAAAACTATCAAAAATGAAACCAACAAGGTAAATCAACATTTGAATCATTTCATTTTTTTTTCGTAGCATTGGCTTCACGAGAACGCAATGGAGTGGAAGCGCACGACATATTGCAGTTTATACTAAAAAATTTTCGGTTTACTAAGACTCGGTAACTGATTTTCTTGGATATAGCTAAAGTTTAAAAAAAGAACGATAAAAATGGCGAGTTAAAAATTAATCTATAGAGAAAAGAAAGACCTTCAGAAAAAAATACTATCGAAACAGTAGAAGGATTCCCTTGTGCTCTTCATTGAATTAGTACCACTAATTGTTCTCAGGGGTGGACATCAGTCGACAATGCAAAAGATAGTAAGAAGAAGTGTCCAAAATGCATGTTCAAAGAAAAACCTACCATAGTCTCAGACGGAACCAATTCAGTACTTTTGTCAAATTGAAATACTTAAAAGAAATTTTATATGCTTAAGGAGAGAAACAATAACAACAAGATGATTTCAAGGAACAAGAAAGAAAATGCAACGAATTCATGGAGGAAAAGTGCTCTTGAGAGATATATTTCTCTTCAAGCTGTCATTCAAAGCATAGTCAAACTGACATAAAGCATACAATATCCATGTTGTTATAGTCCAACAATGAACTTTTGCGGCTAGATTGCCAACTATTTCATTCACTTGAGGCCCTTTTATGAGAAGAGTGTGGCTTGCTTTGTCTTCATTATATATATCAACAGTACAATTCGTGTATAATATTATGCCGATCAACATAAAATAGAACACAATGGATCCAGTTACCATAAGAAAGCAAAAATAGTTTTTACAAAAAAAGGTGTCTGGTAAAAGACACCACATAGTAACAACCAGCAGTTGCAAGATTCTACTTTTCGAAAAACTGTCGCTATCCAATATCAAAAACGACTATATTGAAGCACGCCATGCAACAAGTTAGCTATAAGAATCACCAGATTTAGATTTCGCCATATATCAAATTCATAACCAAATTGCTCAGCTCCCCCAAAGAATCAAAAACTTCAATAAAAGTGAAACAAATGGAACAATTGGATATCGCTTACATGCAATACCAATACAACTGTGGGGGTGATTCCAAAAAGATTTTAAAGGAAGAATTACGTTATCATTCGAGATAAATTAGCAAAAACACAAAAATCTTCAAAAATGTTGACACAATTTCAAAAGTATTTTACCGATTCTAAACCACTTAATTTTATACTCTATTAGATTCTTTTACGCCGATCTAGTGAATTTAGAAAATCGCATGCTTTTTAGAAAAAAATAGCAAGTCGTGTCTTTTCATATAAAAAAACAGTTTAACTGTTTTTCTAAAATTATCTAGGGCTCATTAGAAGAGCGATAAAAATATCGTCTCGAATAGAGTCTATAGAAAAAGAAAGAATTTAGGGAGGTTGGCCCAAGTGAAAAAATTGAAGAATTTCAATACATTATCTGTCCTTTATGGCATCAATATTCCTAGTTGTTCACAGGGGTAAATAGTAGGTGATAATGCAAAATTTAGTAAAAAGAAAAGTAGAACAAATCTGTATATAAAAATAATCAATGTATTCTCACCTCGAACATTTTAGTACATAGGTGAAATAGAACCTAAAAATGCTTCATTACACATTCAAGGGTTATAAGACATAAAACACAAAAGTAAAACAGACAGTAGAGTAGAAGAAAAAGGAGCAAAAGGCTGAATTTTTTAAATTGTAAACTAAGAGTCTATACGACGATTGAATCTCCTAATTCAATCATTCTTAGAAAACGACAATTGAGCAAGACTCTAGGGCATAGTAATATTCACACTGAAAAACCAACAAATTGATTCTCAGTTTGGCATTGTTGAGAATAGATAAAAGGCGTCTCGAAAAGTTTACCAAAACACAATGGTTTGCCTTTGAAAATCCAAGAATACCATAAGCATTGTATACTTTTTGCTAAATATGTATAGCGACACTATATTTCAAGTTAAGGGTACTTACAGAATGAAACAAGCAGTACCTTTAGGCCGTCAGAAAGTAAAAACTACCTACCAATTGTTTACATTTTCAATAACACTGCAACGTAGAATACAATAAAGTGACCAAAGAACACTACTTAAAACTTTGCTATCTAAGACAGATTTTTCAAGACTACTTTCATAGGGTAAGGTTCAACCATAAAGGTCTTGGTGAAACGATAGAAACAGAAGTTTCGAAACTATCCAAATTGAATTCTCATTATTATGTATGCACTGAAGATAGCAACGATCTTAATAAGAAACATCAATAAGGAAATATCAATATCGTTACTAAGTAGTACCCATACAAACCTATATGAAAAGAGAAATTTATGAGAAACATTACTGTGTCATTAATGCATAAAAAAGTTCAAGAATTTATAAAATTTATGACAATATTAAAAGAAAGAAGAAAAAGATTACAGCAGTTCAGTTTCAGTTCTATTACATTGGCATCATGGAAAGGTATTGAAGAGAAGTTTATGCAATACATCAAAGGGGAATAGGCAATCTTTGCAACGTAAGGGCTACACTTGTTTCTAAAGTTTATCAAAAAAAAACAATACAAATACCAATTTTATAAGAAAGCCATAGTATAATAAGAATTTTGAGAAATAGAAACTTGAGAATACATTGAAGAATTTCCATATACTACATGTTTCTTACATCATCAGTACCTTGAACCTCTTCTCGTCCTGCAGATATTTGTCGATCGTGTGAAACGAAGTAAAAAAGTTACAGCAAACTGCTCACAGAGAAAAAAAATAGAATACTTTTGATGAAAGTAAATTTAGTAACTATATGACATTAAAATACAGAAGAAAAAATATTTTTTTTTCTCATTGGAGTAAAAGTAGAAAAAAGGAGGACAATCCTTGAAGACAACAATGAACGCAGCAAAAAACAAAGAAATGAAAATGTTAATAGTGTCAGATTGCACTACTGTTGCAACGACTTGTTCACGTACATTGCTCGCGCCTTACACTTATGACACCAGAAGGGTACCATTTAAACGAAACACTTAAATTCTCGGAACAATACAAAAGAAGCAAAGATTTGTGAACTCCAAAAAAAATTTGAATTAAACAAAGAATGTAACAACTAAGTCTAGTTTCCAATCCAAAAAAAGCTTGAACAAAGTTTAACTGAAAGGAAAAAGGCTTGGTCAGTAGCACAACGAGCATAAAAAATGAAACGCTACATAACTTTCTTTGTCAAAAAACATAAATAAGAAAACAGACATAAGCAATTTACTCCGCCCACTCCTACTTTGAGACTACTAGAGTGCAACGAATTGAAAAACTAGGTATGTCCTGACTAAAAGCAATAAGCATTTTTTCTTTATTTCTGCTTTATTAGGCTTGATTAGAGTATAGTTTCTAGTTAAATATGCATATTTACATAAAAGTCCAAATACTATAGGAAGGTATTAACAGGGTCAACGAAGGTAAATTCATCCACTACCAGAAACCAAAAGGACTTTTTACTATATAGATTCGGCAAAAATACCAGATAAAGCGAAGTATCATAATGTGAAAAAAATGAATATTTATTTACTGTACCACTCGTTCAATTAAAAACGAAGGTAATAATGCTAATAACAAGAAAAAGGAACCATTGAAGGAAAATGCTCACAGTTTCTGAAAAGCTCACAATTTCGAATTACTGGGAAGAAACAGAGAAATTCCCTAACTAGAAAGGGCTTTGAATTAAAAATAGCATCCTAAAATTTTACCTAAATACCCGTAGTAACCAAGAGATACAAACATACGCAGCAATAGTACACAAGGCAAGTCATTTGATTGCTGGCAAAACAAGTAGCACAGTTTGAGAATTCATTATTATTACGAAACTAAAAGCGGAAGTAAAGGTCTTTATGGAACCAATTCGCTTTCTTTCCCAATGCATTGAGATGACCAAGACCTGGATAAATGTTCAAATACGAATGGTCTAGTAAAGGGCAATGGGAATTTTACTTATCAGGCTTACTAAGTTATATAACTTTTCTTATCAAAAAACAGATACCCTTGAAAGATATTAATAGGATGACTAAAAGAACATCCAACCAATATAGAAAATCAAAAAGGTTCTACATTGGATGAATACAGCTTCAATAAAAAGAAAGAAAAAAGGTCGGTAATAAAAGATTTAATAATTTGCTGTAAATTTTGTGAAAAATTGATGAGGCTAATAAGGCTAAAATCAACCAAGAAAAATTTTCATTGAAGCAAACAGCTTAAAATTTTTAATCAACTCAACACAACAGAGAAATGCCTGAACAAAAGAAAAACGATCACCAATTAAAGAGAAAATGGAAAAATTTTCTTCAAGGATTCAAGTGTTCACGCAGCAAAACTCCAATGCATAAACAAAACGAAGCACACAACAAAAGTCATATGGCCATTCAAAAAACTCTTAAAAAATTTTGCTACATAAATTAATTATACTAGAAGTAAATATAAAACGATTGATAGAATTAAAGGACTTTCTTCTCTGATGCATTCAATAGAAAAGTGAATCGTAAAATATGTGTAGCCTGGCAAAGAAGAGTATGCATTTTTCTTTCTTATTCAAGTTTTACTGAGGTTTTACTATGCGGTCTAGTTATGGCTTACTATTAGGTCTTGGTAGGGAATACCTAAACTCAAAAAGGCCTCAAAAAAATAGCATCTCGAAATTTTCCCTAAATTTCCAGGTTTTCCCGTAATCAACAACAAATACAAAAATACGCAGAAATAGCTCAAGGCTAGTCATTTGATCGCTGGCAAAACAAGAAACACAGTTTTGAGAATTAATTACTTTCACCAGACTAAAAGCAAAAGTAAAGGTCTTGGTAGAGAACCAATTCATTTTCTTTCTTTAATGCATTGTGATGACAGAAAACCTAATAAATCTTCCAATGCGGATGCTTTGGTACAGGGCAATGGGAACTTTCTTATCAGGGTTTATTAAGTCTTATTAAGGTTTATTACTAGTTTTATCCAAAATCACATACTATAGAAAAATATTACTTGGATGAATAAAGGAACATTCATCCATAATAAGAAAGCTCGAGGATCCTTTACACAATATATAGGGCTATAACTAAGAACGAAGAAAAACGATGTGCAATAAACGCTTTAATAATTTGATTTACAACTTGGTCAATAAAAGGCGACCATGACAAAGTAACAGTAACTAGAAAAAAAATGCATTTAAGTGAATCGCTTAAAATTTTTAATCAACACAAAACAACAGAAAAATACTTAAACAAAAAGGACAACCATTGATTAAAAGTAAAATGCAAACATTTTCTTTACATTGCCAGTACTCTCGCAATAAGACACAAATACACACATAACAAAAAGAAGGTCCATGAAAGAAGCCACATCGCCATCTTTAAAAGACTCATAAAAAAATTTGCGACAAAACTGATTACATTAGAAGCAACGGTAAAAAGCTTGACAGAATAAAGCAGATCCTAGAATGCATGTATGAAAAAAAAAACTAAGCGAATTGCAAAATATGTGTAGCCTGGCCGAAGAGAGCATGCATTTTTCTTTCTTATTCAGATTTTACTGAGGGGTTACGGTCTACTTATGGTTTACTATTAGGTTTTATTAGGGTTTATTAAGGAATATTCGGGTTTATTAGGGTTTATTAGGGTTTATTAGGGTTTATTAGGGTTTATTAGGGTTTATTAGGGTTTATTAGGGTTTATTAGGGTTTATTAGGGTTTATTAGGGTTTATTAGGGTTTATTAGGGTTTATTAGGGTTTATTAGGGTTATTTAGGGTTTATTAGGGTTTATTAGGGTTTATTAGGGTTTATTAGGGTTTATTAGGGTTTATTAGGGTTTATTTAGGGTTTATTAGGGTTTATTAGGGTTTATTTAGGGTTTATTAGGGTTTATTAGGGTTTATTTAGGGTTTATTAGGGTTTATTAGGGTTTATTAGGGTTTATTAGGGTTTATTTAGGGTTTATTTAGGGTTTATTTAGGGTTTATTAGGGTTTATTTAGGGTTTATTAGGGTTTATTTGGGTTTATTAGGGTTTATTTAGGGTTTATTTAGGGTTTATTAGGGTTTATTAGGGTTTATTAGGGTTTATTTAGGGTTTATTTAGGGTTTATTTAGGGTTTATTTAGGGTTTATTAGGGTTTATTAGGGTTTATT